>CAJHNH020002368.1:111733-165289 GCA_905116865.2 Candidula unifasciata | reverse complement strand
AAAAAGTTAACCATCGAAAAAAAAAAAAAAAACAACAACAACAACAAAGTCAACCAGTCAAAAAACAACCAAAAAGTTAACCATCGAAAAAAAAAAAAAAACCAACAACAACAAAGAACGAATCAAAGAACAACCATAGAAGGACTGGTGACAATCGGTTGGAAAATACTATCTACAAATTCAGAAAGATACACCGTGGGACAGGAGCATGCAGATACAATGGGACGTCCAGGGTTGTTCGGCTTATGGATCTTAGGCAGCAAGTACATACACGGTTTGCCAAGTTGGCTGTCAAAAACACGCATATTGTTGGCCTGCTTAGGAAGAGTACCCTGTGAAATAAATGATTGTAACGTGTCCTTGACTTTCTCATTGTTGGAGACTGTGAGGTCGTCCCTTCTGGCGGGAATAGAAAACGGGGTTTCCGAGTTGGATACTGGCTTCCTCAATATAAAGATCCTTCCTCCAAACCACTACAGCGCCCCCTTTGTCAGCTAAATTTATAACAATATCGTTCCTCTTTCTGAGGGAGGAGAGTGCCCGCCATTCACATTTGGAGAGGTTGGATTTAGGTAAAGGCCTTTGTTCCAACTGTTGGATAGTATGGAGCGTGTGGCTGATGTATAGATCAAGCACCTTAGATTTACCAGCAGGAGGGGTCCACTGTGAACGGGATTTGTTGGCCGTTGAAAGAAATGTGTTTTCGTCAATAGGCCCAGTGGGGGCGGGTGGTTGACCCCAGTGATGATGTTTCAGACGTAGACGGCGATAGAAGAAGTATGCATCCTGGAGGAGCGTGTATTTGTCAGCACGTGGTCTTAGAGGGACAAGCCTTTACTAAGGAATGAGCGTTTATCATCGGAGAGGGGTAGGTCGGGTGGGATGCAAACAACAAGATTTTGGGCTAAGGCTGGATTAGCAGGTGCTCCAAAGGATTGTGGGGGCCGAAGGCAGTTCATTTTATTCTTCTTGGTATTGGTAAGGAAAGAATACCACTCTTGATTGGTGGTGTGAATAGTAGAGCGGATGATCAAATAGGCCAACCTGTTGTTGGTTAAGAGCCTACGTAGATTGTAGACCAGAATATCAATCCGGTCGCCCAGTTGTTGGAGGTGGCGTTCGTGTGCAAGATAAGCGCATTTCTCCTCGATTCTGGGAAATGGTTGGCTGTAGTTCAAGGATGGCGGGCCTACTGAAGGATAGAATTTGGTGGCGAAACCTTTCGGGATAATTTTTAAACGTAAACATCGTTGTAGAAAATTCCGATGAGATGTAACGCTGGTTTTCTTAAACGTGGTGAAAGCGAGATTTTTAGCAGTCAGAGACAACTCAGCGGGCATCAGACTGAAAGCAATAGTGATAAAAGAACGCAGGTTAGTCATGACTGAGGCGTGAGAAGGCATTTGGGAAGAGTAGAACACAGGTTAGACACAAAAGTATATAAAGGGAAACAAATTTTAAAAACTTATATTATTAAAAAGTACTTACGTAACCTTGTGTGGCGAAATAAACAAAGCGAAACACAGGGGTGCTGAAAATAAACCAAACATGTACAGTGACAAACAAAAACGTGGGTCAGGTGCAGTCGATGTGTAAATCCAAAAATGGTGAAACTATGGGGGTGACTTCAGTCAAGCTAATACAATGAATTCCAGAGAAATTTGACTAAAATGCTCAACAAAATGGGAAAGAGGAAAACGTGTAAAAAACAACACAACGTAACGTTTCGGCCTGTTAGCCTTTTTCAAACAAAAGTGAAATACACAAACGAAAAAAAAAAATATATAGTCACAATACTGGGAATAAAAGAAATGCAAGTGTTAATGATACATACATGATACTGATAAGAAATAGAATAAAGTAATAATATCTCTCCCAAAGCTCTACTTTAGTGATTCTATCATACCACTTAATTCCTTCTATTCTGCGGAGTCACCAGTAAATAAATGTTTGTAGTTTATTAGTAATTGCCTTAAATGTTCTCAAGTTTCCGCTCTGTACAACAGTACGTATTTGACATTAGAATAAAAAATGTCAAATTTAGCTTCAGTTTAATTTTTTGGGGGACCTCTACGAACTGCCTAATGCAATAAAAGCTTCTCTTACCTTTTGTATTCGTATTTTAATATCTCTGTTGGTCACATTGCCACTTGAATACTCTACGTTCGGCCTTGCACACAAATTAAAATGGTCACATTGGATATAAGTAGAAATGAAGTGATATACCGGCTTGATATTTTGAGAATATGTGAGGTAAGAGGGCTAGTGTAGATAAAAGAGTAGTTAATGGACTGTGCTTCATATTCTAATGAAAAGAAGATGAAACAGATGTAGTAAGTAAGCATTATGTTCTTCTGTTTCTTCTTCTTCTTCTTCTTTTTCTTCTTCTGTCTACTCCTGGAATGCCTCGCAGCGTCGGGGTGGGTGTTTGGGGGCGGGGGGGGGGGTGTTGGGTGGGCCGGGGTGGAGTGGAGGAGATCTCTAGGACAGGCCTTTTTTGGCCTTGTACGAAGTAGGTTTTTTTCGGTAGACAGCAAATCAAATGGTTTGGCCATGTAACAGGATTAGCAGCAGACAAGGCACCACACAGAGCAATTGTATACAGATACGATAATAACAGAGTTAGATGTCGAACAGGCTCTGAAGACAGTGTCCATGTTTGACACTGAAAACGTAACGTTGTTGAGAACATTATGTTGAACAATGCTCCTTTTGTGGTCGTTCATATTCACACGCTTGCGTTTCAAAATCGGTGCCATGTGGCCTATAACTTGATTGGCTTTATTTCATTTTAGTTGAAATTCTGTAATAATTCTTCTGTCTTCTAAAAAAAAAAAAAAAAATACTTCCCAGATATGTACATTCCCTCACCATGCGACTGTTGATTTTAACTGAGATTAAATGTTTTTTTTTAACACCTTGTGACAAATCCAGTTGCCACAATTACCAGGGTTTTGTTCGGCTATGTGTGCGTGCGACTAATCATAGTGGCCAGGTGGCAAACGCTAGTTGACCGGAGTTCTCTATGCACGGACAGCAAGGTGGCTAGAAAGACATGCCGAGTTGCCACATGGTTTGTGTGATTTTATGAATGACCGCTGATACGATACAAACGTGGCTTGCTGCCGAAGGGTAATGGCCAGTTGTTGGACAATAGGATGGAAGGACGGTTGAACCGTGTCGAGGTGACATTATGGATTTTGCTAGGACGTAGATGTTTTTGTTACTGACGTCTAGATTAGCATTTTGACTGATGAATTCGAAGAAACGCCTGAGCTGCTTAGTCGGTAGGTTTGTGATTGCTTCTTCGTGTGTATAAAAGTATAAACGTGTAGCTGACGGGCAGGGATACGTCACTAAAGTCGCACCACTGCTAGTTTTTGATATTGTTAGTGTAGATAATATATAGTTTGCAGAAGTGTTTGTATATAATTATTATATCACCTGTGGGTACGCTGAAAGAGGGAGTGATGTTACGGGTCTTGTGCCTTTAGGAGTTAAACTCAATGGTGCGACCCATCCTAGAAAGCTTGTTCTTTTCTGAAGAAGAAACGGACAGAGATTGCAGAGCTGGGGCAGTCATTTTTTTCAGTCTGCCTTTACCTGTTAGCTTACCTTGCCTAAGTGTCATAAGGTATTCTGTTGAAATCTCCAGTCCATCTGCACATTCTTCCTTTGATAACATTTGCCAGCAATAAACTTGGTCCCCAGACGCAGCTCTTAATGTGTGATCTTGTTTGGTGGAAACATTCTCAGGATTCTCCTTAAACATTTATTTTGAGAAGTAACTAGCCGATATTCTGGTCCTCGGAAATGCCCTGATCAGCGAGTGTAGAAAGGTTGAAGACCACATTCCTAGACCTTCGATGAGTGTAGCGGTAGCAGGGATACCTGTCATCCCAAAGTCTTGCGTTCGATCTCCACCCTGACGAATTTGTATAAAATGACCTTGGTTCTTTGGTCAACCAAGCCTGCCATGGGTCCCATGGGATTTACTGAAAGTAAACTACGACTGGCGTGATGCTGACCTCACCATTCATTGAGTGCCGGGTTGTCTATACAAATATGGCTCTGCAACTCAGTAGGTGATAAGAGCTCTGTACTTTTACTTAGACTGCCCTAGATTGCCTCTGATTTCGCTGATTACTGCAACACGCTTTCAGAGATAAGGACTCGGGAACCTATTTTTCCCAGCATACGGTCATCAACTCAATTACTTCCATTTGAACACAACGTTGCCTATAGATAAACGATACAATTCTCATGCACACTTCATAGTCTGTTGCTTAGGGCTGTGAACGCAGTTTCATAATTCTGCTACAACAGGATACGCAGCCATAATCACCATCAGTCAGCAGGTCCTTTACAGAACGTTGCCCTACTCACGGCACGCCTGAAAGTTTCTTTTTCTCTAAACAAATGTCCAGTCTTTTGTGCTTCTATAACTAATGAATATTTAACACTGAAAACTTCAAGCCCATTTACACTTGCTACAGAGTGTCCATCTTCTAAAGGGACTTAAATGACATTGTTTTGTTCAGATAAGTTAGAGTTAACGTCTGACTGACTGACTTTCTACCCCACCAAGACATCACACAAGCGATAAACACCCGACGACACAAAGTGCCACTAGGTGGATGAGGATCGCCGTGGAGAGGTCCCAGAAACCGCGTTCAGACAATTGGCCATATTTATAGCCTGCCTATATTGCGGCCCCTGGCAAAAGCCAGGGTGGGGCTTCAAATAACAAAAAATTTCGTCCTCAAAAGGACGAAACACATACATAATAGAGTGAACGTTCTTATGTCCCTCATATGCCACAGTGGGTCTCTATGAAAAGTATTGGTCAATATTATTAAATTATGCCTAACTTTTTAGGGGCCGCAATATAGGCAGGCTATAAATATGGCCAATTGTCCCCACGGCGATCCTCATCCACCTAGTGGCACTTTGTGTCATCGGGTGTTTATCGCTTGTGTGATGTCCTGGTGGGGTAGAAAGTCAGTCACCAAGGACCCTGTGGGTTTTTCAGCTTGTATCCACCTTCGTGGAAGTCTTTCTCTGCCTCGTTTTTCAGGAGCTGTACCTTCCATTGCTGTTCTCTACAGACCACCGTGATGTTTAACATAGCCAAAATACCTGGTCTTTCGGGAACGGATGCTATTTACGAGCCAATTCTTCTCGATGCTCAGATCATATAGAATGACATTATTTTTCTTGTTTTTGCCCCATGGAATTGTAACTATTTTGCTGTAGCATTTCAAGTCTAAAGCTCCAAATATATCTTTTCTTCAATCTTTGAGTAGGAGTTCATGACTCACACCCACAGGAAAGACACATGACGTCAACATGTTTGCTGTCACTCGCTGGCAGGTGCGCTGCGATAGGTTCTTTATGCTGTTTACCTTCCAGTTGACTAAGGCTGGTCTGTTTTGACTTCTTTTGTGCAGTCGCCGTTGTTGTTCACTTCTAAGCAAGAATATTCACAGTCTGTGACTTTTCCCTCGACAATTCTCAAGCAATATCAGTTGAAAATTCCCCTACCAGTTTGTTGGACCTGGTGTAGGTTTATCCTTATTTGAACAGGTTGTTGTTAAAAACACACAATCAAATACATTTTAACCTCCTCTCAATCAGCGAACAATATTTACTTCGTCATCTTTTTTTTTTTCGACTTAGGAACAACACCATGCAGCAAATTCATTGAGAAACAGAAGATCGAATGGTTTGGTGATTTGGTAAGAATGCAGTTGGAACAGCTACCAGTACTGGCGTTACAGAGGAAAGGATCTGAAGTGAAAGCAAGAGGCCGCCCTAGGAGAACAAGGACTGATGACATTCAAGAGCTTCTACATCGACATTAGCCATTGCTGCACATCAAGCAATGGATCGCAAACTGTTCCTCCCCACAACGCTTACCAGCAGAAGTGGACACTGATAATGATGACTTTCTCGATTTCTTTGTTATCTGTTTTAATTAGCGGTTAGTTTGCTGTATGCACTATGAACATAAATTTTTTTTATTTTTCAAATTCAGATTTTTTTTTTTCTTCTTCAATATGTTTTTTTGAATTATTTCCCTAAAGCGTTATATACCGTTGGAATGGAGAAGTGTGTTCTCCGCATATCTTGAGCTCTGGGAAATATTTGCCTCCAACTGTGAGGGGATTGAAGCTGTCACAGACCTCATCGTACGCAGTGGATAGCGTTTACCGGCTGTAAACTTCGCCGGTAATTTATGGTTCTTCGTCCACTTCTGGACTTTGGTCTTGTTTCAGACCTTGAGGTTTATGTGCACATTCGTTTGACAGATCTGGTAATTTGTATGCAGAATGTTGGTTTCTTACCTCTCAGGCAGATAGACTCTGACTAAGTAAATACTCATAATTAGCCACCTCCTACAGCAAGCTTGGGTAGGCCCGGGCGAAGTGTGTCTGCTAGTTGTTTGCTCCGAAAAAGCGCCCGGGAAGCCAGATGGGAAAATTCTGGGAGGTAAAGGAAGGAAAACGCAAACGCAGGACATCACAGAAAGCAAACAACAGAGCGGGACACACCTGTAACCTTCAGGAAAGCCGACCAGCCCAACAAACTTGTAAATGATAAGTGACCTACTCTATTTGGGGCGATGAACGTGAGCCTAACCCAAACTGACTGTTCCTTCCAGGCTGGTACCCACAGGTTTGATCAAGACCGGCTCCAGCTGGTTCGACCGATACGTTTTAACCACCCGTACGACCTAAAGAACCTCGTCTTGGACGTCAAATCAACAGGCCAAATTCCAGAGACCCCATGCAGCAGCTTAACAAGTGACTTTTGGGGTACCAATTGCGGTTCTGCTAAATATTGTACTGTTCTGATGTTAGAAAATGTTAATACGTATTATTGGGTGTTAGCTAACAATTCATGAACTTGATTTTTATGAAAGCCCCTGTGTGTGTGTGTGTGTGTGTGCTAAGCCCATCCCGCCCCCCTTCTCATACACACTATATATAGTTCTCTTTTATTAGTGTTATTTTAAATATATTGTTACATTTTTATTTTCAATCAGCACATCATATACATATATGTGTGTGTTTGATGTGCTAATTAGACGTTCAAAAGAATAATAATGTATTTGAAATAATTTAAACTGTGTAAATAAACATTTAAAAACGAGAACTTCTATGCATGGTGTCTATGGGGGAGGTGGGGGGGGGGGGATGGACATAGTTTCCTCACAAATTGGGAATGGGCTTTAGAGCGGTAGGCTCAATGGACCTGACGCCCCCCCCCCCCAATTAATTTCCACAGGTTCCGACGCCTATGAACAAAGCATTTGCTCGCAGACACTGACCCCAGATAATTTAAGTTTTAATAGATTTCCATTTGCTTTCTTAAGACACTGAGTTTATCCTGCTGAACTGTCTTATCAAGGAGGGACCAAGAACTGACTTCAAAAGCTTTCAGTTCAAGGGACACAATTTCAGTCGTGTTCAGGGTTTAGCACAGAGCAGAAATTTGTATGTGAAAATGTCTCTCTCCTGTCTGACAATATGGCTGCTGATAATTCAGTTAAACTTGGTCACTGGTAAGTACGAAGTAAAGATAATTTGTTGTACCTGAATTTGAGTGTAAGAATGGCTTGCTGCAGATATTGTAACTATGAGTGTCTTCACTGGGGGTGGGGACGTTAAAAGGAGTGGTAAGGGAGGATTTGGCGGTTGTCCCGTTAAATGTCCCCTAATAGGGGACTAATTAGGGATCTTTCCCGTTCGAAATGAGAGGAACCAACCAGATCTGTAAAACAAATATGCGCGCACAACTCAGGTCATGGAACAAGTTTTGAATCCACAGGTTTACGAACAACCAGAAATGTGAAGTCGGTTTTAAAGCCATTGCATTGAACGCTAAGAAGAAGAAGAAGCACAATCTTTTTTATTGTGAAAAAATCTTCTTTACTGTTATCTATGTACAAACTGCTCATCAAAACAAAAATGACCTTGTAATTATGTTTAAAAAAATTAGTTTAAACAAAAAATGTTATTTATAATTACACTAAAACAAATTGCAAGTATAGCGAATTATTTCAAGTACTAATACGCTTACTTTCAAAATCGCCCCCATCCCTTTTCCTCCTACTGAAACTTGTTGTGCCCCCCCCCCAATTAAAACTCTTTGGGCCTCCCTTCCCCCATATACATTTTTATGCACCCCCTTCGCCCCAATTGAACATCATTGTGCCCCCCCCCATTTAATCTTTTTGTGCAAACCCCCTTCCCCCACCCTATAATTGAACCTCTTTTTGCCCCTTCCCCCCACTGAAACTCATTGTGCCCCCCACCCCATTGAAAATCTTTGTGCTCTCCCCCATTTAACCTTTTTGTACCCCGCCTTCATTGAAACTCTTTGCCCCCCCCCTTTTCCCCCACACATTCTGCATTGAGGTATTTCTTGATCTTCCACTTCTGCTCCACCCCTGTGTCGTCCTGTAACATCGTTATGGAGAGGCTTGTATAGATCAGATAACATTTCTGCCTTGTTGCAATTTCGTTCGTTCGTTTGTTCGTTCTCTTCATTGTTGTTAAAGAGCATCAGAACAGGTTCAGTACCCCAGGAATGGGTCCACAGTTACCTAATTCCACTTCCAAAACCAGGCGAAGATCATTCCAAACCCAGCATTTTAAAAATTATCACCCTATAAAATACTTTTGGCAAGGTGCTAGAGAAGATTATTGCTGTTAAACTACCAATGTTTTTGGAAAGGGAAGAGCTCCTGCCAAAAGGTTTGGATAGTTACCGGCCACGGAAAGATATCTGGTCCAATGCAGCTACTTTTGCTTTTGATGTTTATGAGGAGTTCCAGAACAAACAGGAGACGGTTATGGCAACACTTGATCTTGAGGATGCCTACAATAGAGTCAAATATGATAATTTGATCTCTGCACTCATGGGGAAGGGGGTTAGTCCGTGGTTTGTGAACTGGATAGCAGCTGTCTTGCATTCACGAATGGTAGCCCTTCGCCTGGGTACATGGACCTCATAACTATGTAATATCGCCCCAGAACTACCCCAGGGTTCTGCAATTTCACCAGTGATCTTTAATGTGTATACAAGCAAGATTGCAGAACTTGAATCACCAGGTGCTGAAAGAATATTGACATTTGCCGATGATGTTCTTGCATATAGGCAGGGAAGAGATAGGCGACGGATAGCTCTCGAGCTACAAGCAGCTGTGGACAAAGTGACTGACTGGTGTGCAGAAATGGGGGCTGTCATCAACTCAGAAAAGGCAGCTGTTTTGTGATGTTCTCTGTACAATAGAATTTTAAAAGCTTGCTTTCCAAACCTCACAGTTCATAACAGTAACATAAAAAGAGAAAGCAAACTGAGATACCTAGGTATCATTTTCGATAGAAGCCTGTCCTTCAGGGATCATGCGGATGCAATGCAATGAAATGCCAAAAAGGACTCAATGCTCTCAAGATTATGGCAGCAAGGAACATGGAACAAAGAATGTTTTTCACAATGTTAAAGCATGTGATCCTGTCGGTGATAGATTATGGACTTGGCATGCTTACTATATCAAAGAGTCAGGTGATGAAACCTGAACTCATACAGAATGAAGACATGCGAGTGATTCTGGGATGTACAAGAGATACCCCGGTAGTATGTATGCGATATATGTTTGAACTGCCTACTATTGCAGATCGGCTCAAAGTTCTGCAAGCAAAGTCATATCTCAGAATAGCTGTGGACAAAGGACACCTCCTGCATGAAGCCCTGGATAGAGCTAAGGGTCACAGACTGAAAAATGGAAAGTCTTTGATGGCGCAAGCTGAAGACACAATTGGACATGTGTGCAGTCTTGATACATTTAGGCGAGGAGAGGAGTAGGTCAAGTGTCCGATCATGTTTCACACTAGTGTAGGGTTCTAATCACTTTGGACGTGAGTGCCAGGACTGGCCTGCTGGTGCTGCAGAATCAGAAGTTCAACAAATGATTTATAAAAATTCCCGCTCAAGTGATGTGATTGTATATACAGATGGCTCTGTGTTGAGGGGCAGACGAAGTACATGGGGGTTCATATCAAAGGCGAATGGACGTCGCTTGGCGCAACAAAGCCTGGCATATGATATCACAACGTCTAGTTTGAGAATGGAGGTGGAGGCAGTCACTTCTGCCTTCCGTTGGCTTTAGAATCAGTACACACATGTCGTCATTGTAACTGACTCACAGAGCATGCTGAGAAAGGTGGAGACAGGCATGCTCCATGCAGAGTGGCAAGCATCACTTCAGAGGTCCCGGGTAGTTAGCATCCTTTGGATATTTTCTCCAGGTAAAGCCGTTGTGTTAGGAAATGAGCAGGCAGAAAGACTGGCCGGTTCTGCACCACTTGGTAGTGAACTGATATATGACAAGCTGGATGTTGTGAGAGCCCTTTGGGGGCAAGTGAACAGTGCCGATGAACAGAAAGATCACTACGGTCTGACGAGAATGGCACTGCGAGGAGTTACAAGGGAATCAGGCCGACGCTCGACACTAGGGAAGGGGCGAGACGGATATACAATCAGAATGTTAATGGTACCATCGGAACTTTAACTCTTCGCTTGCTGCTGAAGATGGGAACGGAGCGTTTATGGGAGTGTCCCGAGTGCTGTGATGTCGATTCTTAATTCAACATTCAACGAGATTCATAGTTGCTAACGTGCTGAGTCATGATATGTCGTTTATGGTCATTTGTGCGGTTTGTAGAGAATGGGATACCAACGATGTTCTATCAGTGTCAAACTTGGACACTGTTTTCAGAAGACCGAAGAAAAATAGTCACGACAGAAAGGAAATGTTTACGTACTATGCCAGGTGGAACGAGGAGAGATTGACATAGGAGCAATCATATCAGGAGGATAGTCGGCACATTACTAATACTGAACTTTATAGGCTGATAACAAGTCAAATGGTTTGGCCATGTAACAAGGCTGGCAGCAGACATGGCA
Organism: Candidula unifasciata; assembly: GCA_905116865.2. NCBI lineage: Eukaryota > Metazoa > Mollusca > Gastropoda > Stylommatophora > Geomitridae > Candidula > Candidula unifasciata. The sequence continues at coordinate 154,315 of CAJHNH020002368.1, read as the reverse complement.
CCACAGACAGCAAAGTTATATAGATACAGCAGTAACAGGTCTAGAAGTCCACCACGCAGAAGATGGACCGCATAAATATTAGAGACACTGAAACGTACTTTAAACGAAGGAAACAGAAGGGCCCGTTCCAGAGATCTCTTCATGCCCTGACGCTGCGAGGCAGTCCAAGAGGAGAGAGAGAGAGAGAGAGAGAGAGAGAGAGAGAGAGAGAGAGAGAGAGAGAGAGAGAGAGAGAGAGAGAGAGAGAGAAAGAAGACCTAAAGACGAGAATGGTGCAGTAAGGAGTGACCAGGGGATCTGGACGACGCCCAACATTCAGGCGAAAGGTGAGACTGATATACAATCATAGAGTTGACTGACTGACTTTCTACCCCATCAGGACATCACACAAGCGATAAACACCCGATGACACAAAGTGCCACCATGCGGATGAGGATCACCGTGGAGAGGTCCCAGAAACCGCGTTCAGACAATTGGCCATATTGATGGCCTGCCTATATTGCGGCCCCTGACAAAAGCCAGAGTGGGGCTTCAAATAAAAAAAAAAAAAAAATTACGTCCTAAGAAGGACGTAAAGAATATAGTTGGATGGAATGGATTTTTAACCCCACCAGGACATCACACAAGCGATAAACACCCGATGACACAAAGTGCCACCATGCGGATGAGGATCACCGTGGAGAGGTCCCAGAAACCGCGTTCAGACATTTGGCCATAATGATGACCTGCCTATATTGCGGCCCCTGGCAAAAGCCAGAGTGGGGCTTCAAACAACAAAAAATAACGTCCTAAGAAGGACGAAAAGTATCTATGAAGAATATAGTTGGATTGGCTTTTTACCCCACCAGGACATCACACAAGCGATAAACACCCGATGACACAAAGTGCCACCATGCGGATGAGGATCACCGTGGAGAGGTCCCAGAAACCGCGTTCAGACATTTGGCCATAATGATGACCTGCCTATATTGCGGCCCCTGGCAAAAGCCAGAGTGGGGCTTCAAATAACAAAAAATAACGTCCTAAGAAGGACGTAAGGAATAGACTACTGCTAAGTAATATAATAAAAGAATATAGTTGAATCTATCATCGGTGTTGGAACTATATGTATTGTGCTAAAAATGGGGACTGTTTATAGGAATGTAGTGCTGTGATATCGATTCCTAATTAAATATTAAACATACTCATTCGTGATTTAGTCTATGTATTATATTCCATAGATATTTCGAAAATATATAATTTCTAATCTTTAAGTTGTATTAGTCACAAAACAAGAGAATAAACCTTGTGTGTTTGTGTTACCGTACAATTAGAAGTTATCTCCCCCTCTTTACCTATCCCAGTAGTTCTAGGAGAAGAGTGTCCAGTGTGTACCAATAAATACGACCACAAATCCTGTACCCAGATTCAGTCCTGTGACGCCGACATGAACGTAAGTAAATGCAAACTTGTTTATTTGATGCAGTGATGTTTTGTACGAGTGTATGGAACTTGTATATCTGATGCAGTGATGTTTTATACGAGTGTATGGAACTTGTATATTTGATGCAGTGATGTTTTATACGAGTGTATGGAACTTGTATCTTTAATGCAGTGATGTTTTATACGAGTGTATGGAACTTGTATACTTGATGCAGAGATGTTTTATACGAGTGTATGTCATCTCCATATTCTTCTGTGTGTGTGTATATATATATATATATATATATATATATGTGTAGGGTGTAAAAATGAGAGAGAGAGAGAGAGAGAGAGAGAGCCAGAGAGAGAGAGACAGACAGACAGAGACAGAGAGAGACAGAGAGAGACAGAGAGACAGAGAGAGAAAGAGAAAGACAGAGAGAGACAGGCAGACAGAGAGAGAGACAGAGAGAGACAGAGAGAGAGACAGAGAGAGACATAGAGAGACATAAAGAGAGACAGAGAGAGACAGAGAGACAGAGAGACAGAGAGACAGAGAGAGACAGAGAGAGACAGAGAGAGACAGAGAGACAGAGAGAGACAGAGAAAGACAGAGAGAGACAGAGAGACAGAGAGGGAGACAGAGAGACAGAGAGAGAGACAGAGAGAGACATAGAGAGACATAGAGAGAGAGACAGACAGAGAGAGACAGACAGACAGAGAGAGACAGAGAGAGACAGAGAGACAGAGAGAGAGACAGAAAGAGACATAGAGAGACATAGAGAGAGAGACAGACAGAGAGAGACAGACAGACAGAGAGAGAGACAAAGAGAGAGACAGAGAGACAGAGAGAGAGACAGAGAGAGACATAGAGAGACATAGAGAGACATAGAGAGAGAGACAGACAGAGAGAGACAGACAGACAGAGAGAGACATAGAGAGAGACAGACAGACACAGAGAGAGACAGAGAGAGACAGAGAGACAGAGAAGGAGACAGAGAGAGAGAGACAGAGAGATACAGAGACAGACAGAGAGAGTGTATGTTGCTTTTCCTTTGCTCAATAAATAAATAAATAATTATCACCTCCAACCAGCATCCCCTAAGGGGGAGCTTTAGGTTATAATTGTGACTAGATTATTTGCACAATATGAAACTGCTAAGCATTGCTCGGCACTACGTAGCCCTGAAAAGGACCCCTGCAGTGTTGATGCTATCAAAGGAGACAGACTTAAATACTGCGTCAGACGAAGCCGTCTACCGGCCAGCCAATGGGCGACCAGGGTGCCTATGTGTGTATGTATTTAAATGCATGCGAATGTTTATATGCATGTATATGTATGAGTGTGTGCATGTGTTTGTGCGTATAATTGCACGTATGTATGAATTGAATAGGTGCTTGTATGAATGTGCCTGTTTGGGGCCACCTGACCAGTGCACTCGCTACAGAAAATGCAGGTTGATATGTTAGTATAGCCATATTTGCTCCATTATTTTCTTCCTGATTAATGTTTTATAATTGTGTGATAAGGGAAATAACTGGAGAATCAGTAAATAAATATGAGTACTTTCCCTCTTGTCGGCGAATGTGGCTTAGGCGATGTAAACGCATTTCGTTATGCCAGGGTGCCAGGTTCGATCCAAGCTGTGGACGGGTTGTCTTGCGTTGGTTTCGACAGTGGTACCAAGAGCTGACCGGCTAGTTAACAATGCCAAACTGCTGTACTCAAAATGTGCTTTAAAAAAAAACAACAACAGCCAATAATACTGAGGTTGGTTCTGCAACGCCCTGTAAAGGATACGCAAGTAACTATTGCAGAATATTTTCTTTATACGGGTCACAGGTGGGCATGCCACCAATTTGACATGCTTGATGTAAAGACTTTACAACAAACTGTGAATTCATTGTTAATTTTACAGTTCTAGTGAAATTACATGGCCATACAGGGTTAATTTCCACCATCATATAGCCACAAATGACTGCAGGTTGCCTTGTTAATCGCAGGACTCCAATTTTATACAGTTAAAGGAAGTTTCTGTAATTTACACCTGTTTAACTCTCAGCATAATCATTTGAAAGCGGGCAGAGTTGGGGTTTCATAGACGAATGATGTGAATACCCTGGACAGATAAAAAGAGTAATGACGATGTCTTAAAAGAAATCGATTCAAGAAGAGAACTGGTTGTTACGGAAAATGTCATGGAAAGGGGAAACTAGAGTAGATCGTGATAGTGGACAAGTTGGAGGGGAAAAGAGGCAGAGGGAGACTGAGAGAAAATATGCTGGCCGCTTTGACATCATGGCATGGAAGATAGTCTGCGTCAGAATTGACTGAAAGTACACAAGAAATAAGGTTTTGGATAGATATAGACAATACGATGAAGAATTCTCATCCTTGAGAGGCTGTCCTACTGACAGAAGTCCTGCTGGGGAACAGATACCTACCTACACAGGTATACATACCTACCTACACAGTTATACATACCTACCTACACAGGTATACATACCTACCTACACAGGTATACATACCTACCTACACAGGTATACAATGGAGAGGGGCGGGCTTGGGCGTCTCCATGGGAAAGTGGTCAAATCATCTGACAGTTGTTTCGTTTTACGGACTGCATCGTTCGATTCATAAGTGCAGTTTTCCCTGGGTGATCCGGTCGGGCGGCGAAATTTTGCATTAACTGTGCCTGTGTATGCATCTGGATTATGCCGGGGCTTAACTGTTTCCACTAGCTTTCAAATGGGACAGTGAAGAGCATTTTGTGTTACGGTCACAGAAACAGGGCAATAAGTGTGCTACCCGTTCGACGTGAAGTTGAGTCGAGTTGTGATAAGAACCGAGATAACGGCGCTAGGAACAGTCAAATAAACGCACCGCCCTCTTTGAAATAAACCTACCAATTGTTCCAATTCCGCTGGGTAGCAGTAGCAGTCTGATCATATGACCATCTTGCCTTTCCCCTGAGTATTAAGTGAGGGCCAGATGCCCTGGTCACTCCCCGCTGCACGATTCTATTCAGACCTTAATGATCTATTTGTGCATCGGCACTGTTCATTTGCTCTGAAAAAAGAAATAACGTGAATTTTGAACCACACCAAACAACTAGCTACCAGCGACTAGTAAGTACTAAATACTTTAAGCAATTCAATACAGTATTATCGTGATGTATATCACTATTATTGCTATGAATAGCACCCCTCCCCCCCCCCCCAATTCCCGGTTAAAAACGAGTGGAAGCCTCATGCCCATGTTTAAAAAAATCTAACTTCAGTTTTGTTATCATAAGTATTTCAACCATTCATAATGTGGAAAACTTTAGCATTAATCTGTGTTGTTTATACTCACCTATATTTTTGTTCAAATTAGAAAAAAAAAACCTTTATTACTACTAATACACTTGTAATAATAATAACAACAACAACAAAAATAACAACAACAGCAGCCACTACTACCAGCACCTCCAGTATGAATGCAGCTCTCATGTAACTACACTCTTCTATACCAACACTTATTCTCTAAACTAACAATAATTCTTTGAGTGCTACCTACCACTCATCCTGTATACTAAAGCTCATTCTTTGTTCCAGGGCTACTCAATTAAGTTCTTACAAGGGCTCAAAATATTGAGAATTGGCATCGTAACGGGCCAGAGGCCGTGTCAGCTTAGAAATATCAATTATCCAATTCAAGTGCCATTGATCCGCGGGTGCCTTGCTGTGTATCTGAGGGCAGAATTAGACCCGCTGACCGCAAGATGAATAATCTTGCTCTATGCTAACACTCATTCTCTATACTAACTGTCAGGAAGCAAATCTGAGCCCTCTGCTTAGAAGGTTAAGAATCACTGGATGTTGTGGTTTACTGTCATCTTGTGACGTCATGGAGACAACCGCAGCGCATCCAGTATTCTGCGCATCCGGTGATAGAAATTTAACACAGAAGATGAAATTAAGATGAAATGTTTATACCTGATATCTGCAGTTATATAAAAATGCATTCGTGCCTTATTCTTGGACACTAACACCCATTCCTTACGATGAAATGTTTATATTCTGAAACTCATTCTTTATGTTAAACCCGTTATACTAAAACTCTTTCTTAATTCTAACATTCATTCTCTTCACTGATACTCAACCTTTATTGGAACACTTATTCTAATTCACTAGTGATTTATAGCAACACTGGTTCTCTATGCTAACACTTCTTCTATACAATGACAACATCCTTGAACTAGCACTGTGCTAGTTTACTGAAGATACATTGCAATTGTTGAATTTCCATTATTGTCATCAACAGTACTGTGAGCTGATCGTGAAGCCAGATGATTTCTACAGCCTGGAGTACGTCTGCAAGCAAGCATTAGTAAGTCATAGACAGCAGTGGCTTAAGAATCCCTGACACATCCATACACAGAACACAAATGGTTTAGATGTCTCCTGCACCTGGTTCACATCTGCTCGAGTTTTCAATCGTCATGGGCAGGATGACCTTATATCTGTTATAGCCTACTGGCATAGGAAATGAACCGCAGCGGTAAAGGTTTCGGCTTAATTAAAAAGGGGTCTCAAGTAAAAAAAGAGACCTGGGCTCAGGGACGCCGAAACACATAACCCAAAGCAGCAACCAGGGTCTAAGTCTTGTTTAAACGCGCAGTAATAATAAATAATATTATATTTATGCCGTTAATAGCCAGTTAATGTAATAATAAAATTGAAATAATAGGAAATATATAAAAACTTATAGTTGAAACGTAAGATTCTACACATGGTTGATGAGGGTGGGGAGAATAAGCCTCTTAGATATTTTCTAGGGCTGAAGGTTGGGAAAAAGGCTTTTTCATTGAAATTATGAATAGTAACTAAAATAAGAATTAAAAATAAGAAAAAACAATGAGGAAAAAAAAATAGGACAGGCAATAAAGGTATTTTATAAAACTAAGATAAATCTAGGTCATTGAGGGTTAGGAAAATATTTTAGCGTGCCTTACAACTTTTAACATGCTGCTGTGAATTCTGGACAATAAGAAAACAAGTCAAACAATAACTTGAGGTCTCAGAGATGTAGTTTTACAGAAAATAGCCTGAAATTCCCTTGACAACAAAAAGAGTAACTTTCATGTTTTGAAAGACGTGGAGTATCCAAGACAACTAACTTATCACACGCATCAGAAATGGACAGTCATAACGTTCTAAGCCTTGTTAGAAAAAGTTGAAAGCTGGAACATGTTTATGACCATTGGTAAGGATCAGGATCTGTGGAAGCACAGATACAGCAGTGGCTCTCAACCTTCCTAATGCCGCGATCCTTTAATACAGTTCCTTATGCTGTGGCAACCACCGAGGCATACAATTATTTTAATTACTATTCATAACTTCAATTAATATGTGTTTTCCGAAGGTCTTAGGTACCCCTGTGAAAGGGTCGGTCGACCCACACGAAGAAAAAAAAAAAAAAGGCGGCAACTTACAGGTTGAGAACCGCTGAGATTGAGAAAGACAGGGTGAAAAGCTTTTTGACAGACTTTTGTCATGGCATGGAGGAGTGTCAGCCATGAACTGATACATGCTTTTGAAGACCGCAGGTTGTAGACAGACTTGATCGCCCCCGCCAGTCAACACTTAATGATAATGATGAAGATGACTGAAAATATGTCAGCTTTCGAGACAATGATTCGGGTTAATCTATTTTGACAAAAGAGAGGGCAAGAAAACAAAATTTGTCCAACGACAAAGAGAGAAAAGTTCAAGGTCGAGGCAAAATATAATTACATAGGAATTAGACCCCACCACCGGGAATCAAGTATCGATGTCGTTAGAGAATTGTTGAATGACATACATACCATGGAGGTATCGCTTCGTGAGGGCTTGTTGAAATATCTCAGTATCATTAATTGTAGAGAAATGGTATGTTTTTGTGTGTTGTTGTTATCGATCCAGCGGCACATGAGCCTTTCGCCCTTTTGTCCAATGCCATGTAGTGGAATTTGTATGTTTTCACAAGCTGTTCTTTTCCTCCGTACAAGGTGTTCCACTTGTCTGGTCTCGGAGGGAGTAGCATTCTTCTAGTCTCGCTGAGTTTTTGGGCACTCAAAGAGATGGTGTTTCAACAGTTTCGTATGGGTAGTTTACATAGCTGGAACTCTGCGGGAGTGTTGTGGTTGTACTCTGTTTAGACGGAACTCTTTGCTGGCTGCTGAAGATGGGGACGGAGCGCTTATGGGAATGCCCCGAGTGCTGTGATGTCGGTTCTTGAATCAAATCAAATCAAAATCAAATCTGTTTAGATTTCCACATAGGAATAGTAATCCATATATACTATGATGAATAGAACTTTTGATCTCATGAGTCATGGGATAAAAATGTGACTCTACATTTTTATACAAAAAGCCAAGCTGTCCTGCGAGAGAGACTGAGCCCATATGGGATACAACGGGGTGCAATGACAGTCGATCCTTTCACCTTTACCTTTTTCAGTTATAGTTAATGTCTTCTTCTTCTTCTTTGCGTTCACCAGCTGTAAACTCCGGCGGAAAGTTTTCTGGCTGTTCGGCCACTTCTTGGACTGCAGTCCTGTTCCAGAACCTGAGTATTGCGTGTGCAGCTCTGTCTAATTTGTATGCAGACTGCTGGTTCCTTGCCTCTGAGGCAGATGTACTTCGACTCTCTCTCTCTCTCTCTCTCTCTCTCTCTCTCTCTCTCTCTCTCTCTTTCTCTCACCCTTTGAAAAAAAAAGTTAGTTTTTTCTTCCATTCTTTCCCTTTCCCTTCTCTCTCACTGTGCGCGCGCGCGCGTGTGCGTGCGTGTGTGTGTGTGTGTGTGTTCGTGCGCGCGTGTGTGCTTGCGTACATGTTGCCTAAAGTCAGAAAGAAAAAAATTAAAAATAATAATCCCAATTATTTTTATTAGATATTATTAGTTCTATTTTTGTGTGCTGAATATATCATTTTTGAAATAATATGAAATGCATAAACAAATGCTTAAGAAGAGACTGTATGTATGGGATGGATAGGATCTCTGCTCCGGAAGAAAATATTAGGATGGTGGGGAGGGGAGGGGGTGGGGGGTGGGGAAGGGTGCTAGGTATTCGAGCTTCCAGGTTTTGGCGCCTATGAGCAATTTGTTTCCATTCTCAGTAATTCCAAATATATGCCTTATTAGACAGAACGTTTTGCTTAATCTGCATTATTTTCAATAAATTTTTTTTTCTCCAAGCGTTTGTTCCATTCTTAGTTTTTGCACTTACACACCCCCCTGTACGTTATTTTTTTTTGGGAGGGGGGGGGGGGTAATATTCGATTCATCTCCTTGTAAGATGCAATTTTTCGTTATTTGAAGCCTTACTCTGGCTCTTGACAGGGGCCGCAATATAGCCGGGCCATAAATATGGCCTAATGACTGAACGCAGTTTCTGGGACCTCTCCACGGGTGATCCTCATCCACATGGTGGCACTGTGTGTCATCGGGTGTTTATCGCTTGTGTGATGTCCTGGTGGGGTAAAAGTCTACTACTATTAAGTTTTTTTTTTTAAATTAGTCAACTTCTTTCAACCTCATTATTTCTAGTTACCTGTCTTGTACTTAATATAATATATATTTTATTACCTTTTCATCGTTTGCAGGTGTATTTCATTATTTCACGATAATTTGAACATTTAGGCTAAGTGGCAGAATTTCGAAGACTTGCATCATATACTGAGAAAATCTACCGCACGTCCCTGTTTGCAATGTTTATCACCGTTAAGGAGTTAATGAAAACCTCGATAATTTTCAGGAGTGCGTGGACCAGGAAACTGTTGTGTGTGACCCCTCTGCCAACGAGACCTGCATCTACTGCTGCGACGGTCCTACAATCTGCCAGCTGCAACGGGAGGAGCTTTATAACAGTAATGTTGAAGGGCAACATATAGTTTCTTTACATCCTAGCATAACTATGAGTGCAAAGAGACAGATTATCTTCTTCTTCTTCACGTTCACCGGCTGTGAACTCCGGCAGAAAGTTCTGGTTGTTCGTCCACTACTGAACTGCAGTCCTGTTCCACAACCTGAGTGTTGCGTGTGCATCCGTTTGATAGATCTGTATGCAGACTGTTGGTTCATTTCCTCTCGGGCAGATGCACTCCTACTTCGAAGGAAGCTCCCAAATAGTCGACTCTTACGAAATGCTTTTGGGTAGGCAGTGGGTCTATTCTTGTTTTTCCCATAGTGGGGCCCCGGAACCCACACGGGGGTGAGAGATTATTAATAGCATATTCATTCCGACATTAGGCAACCAGTGCCGAACATGGACACTATCCTAACCATACGAGATCGAGTGAATAATGAAACTATCAGGCAAATTGTGGGAACGACACCTTGTACTAGATTCATCGAGAAACAGCAGATTAAGTGGTTTGGCCATCTCGTTAGAATGCAGCAAGATCAAATACCATCACAGCATTACACCTCAGAAGATCAGCTACAGGAGCAAGAGGACGGCCTTGGAAAACATGGATCGACAACATTAAAGACACTCTACGCCTTCACAGCATGACAATAGCCAGTGACAGCCAACGTGCACTGGATCGCAAATTATTTTTCTACCCACGACGCTTAACGGCAGAAGTGATTTATGATGATGATGATCTTTCTTTTTTTTAAAACTCATCTTCAGGCTCCCCTCTTTTTTAAACTTCTTGGTTGCTCTTTTTTCTGTCCTAGGTATTTTTAGCATTCTTCTGTAAAACCGCATCTAAAAGGTAAAGTCGGAAGATGTGAGCCAGCGTCACTGCACACAGTTATAAACCATAATAAGTGCTCTGCCACCAGTACGGATAGCTAAGAAACTGTCCACCTGTGTCGCCGTAGCTACAGCGACGTTCCTCTATTTACCCAAAGAGTGTTAACTCTGGTACCCATTACCTAGACTCTAGAGGCTGGTGAACCCCGGTAACCACCCGGTTTCAAACACCGGCTGTGGGCTGCAACGAGTCGCAGCTTGATTTGAAAGCGAGTCTCCTATCGACTGCTCTAGCGAGGCCCCTAAAAGTGAAGCCTCAAGAAATTATTTTGACTGCCTACCGATTATCCAGGACTCGTAGCCATATGTTAAAACTAGATGTATTTAGCAAGCGAGAATTCCTACCTAACCTTCAACGACAAAGATACATTTCATAAAATGTTCTTAATTTTTTTTAAAGCAGTTTTTGTCTGCCCTATTCTGTTTCCTATCTCGGTGATGCATCTTCCAGCTGATGTCATCCATGTACGCAGATACTTAAATTTCTGTACTTGTCCCTAAATAACACTTTTATTACACATTTTATATAATTTTTTTGATAACACCATTACTTTTGTCTTTCCATTATTCAAACTAAGGCCCATTCTTCCACTTTCCACCACCACAATTATATATATATATATATATATATATATATATATATATATATATATATATATATATATATATATATAAATCTGTAATATTAAATTTATGTTTGTATTCAAATGATATACGGAAATGAATCATGGATAGGTAATAGATAAGTAAATTTTTGAAACTTGCGAAGATGTGGTTTTATAGACCTATGATAAGAAAACTCTGGAGAGATAAAAAGAGTAATGGACATGTCTTGAATGAAACTGACTCACGAAGAGAACTGATTACCCACATCAGAAAGTGGCAATCTACATTTTCGGGGTCATGTGATGGGAAGAAAAAACCTGGAGTACATTGTGACAGTAGGAAAGTTGGGGGGAAGTAGAGGCAGAGGGAGACCGAGAGAAAAGATGCTAGACAGTTTGACATCATGGCATGGAGGATCATCTATGTCAGAGTTGATTGAAAGTGCACGATACAGAAGGTTGTGGATAGACATATGTACACCACACGGCATTGACTTTAAGAAAAAGAAAAAGATTCAAACATGATTGACATTTGTTAATACACTTGCAATGTAGTGTATTTAGGAGAACAAAATTCAAAATCTGAATTTGAATTTATTGAACCCTGAAACAGATTAATTTAGTTTTCGTTTTTTTTCCCAGTGGTAGAACAAATTGTCTTGGAACTCGAGTTTGGAGTTTGGAGTTTGATCGCGTCTCGGAACGGTTTATGTTCGAATTTCGAGGTACCACTGCATCGCATCTTTGTTCAAAATAGGCATAGCAGTGCTAATTAAGTTCTGGGCAAAAATACTGGACAGGAAAAGAAGTCAAAGTTGAACAATAATAGTATTAATAAAAATTAATAATAAATAACAATAATAAGACAAAGACCTTCTGAAACACTTGCATTCACAAAGTAAAAGACGGTTAAAAACTGAACTTATGATATTCATAGCGTGAGGCAGTATGTTTATTTAATATCTGACCACTGAGATCCCCTCATTTCAAATTGCTAAGTAGACAAGTAAAAAGTAATGAATTTAAATAAAGCGGACACAAACAATACATTACACAATTTATTACCAGGCATATTTTGCTGTATCTCGTCAAGTGCGTTACTGCAGAGTTACATCAACATAAAATAAAGCACAAAACTGAATAAATGCAACTGAAATGCGAATTGTTTCTTCCGACACCCCGTGTGTTATTTGGTCGCCGGAAGCTCACCGTAGTCATGTGACTTACCAGGGTAACTTCAAATTTACAATAAATTTCGTCTGCTTACAAAGAAGGGGGCTGCCTATTTTAATTGTTAAAGCTTCGGCGATTCTCAACAGTCTCCTGTTTGGAGTGTGGTAAACTAAAAAGTAAAAGTAAAATATAGGACCCTTCTTCCACGTCTTCAGATGTAATGGTCATAAATAAATACACTAAAATATTTTTAAATGGTAGGTTAAAAAAAAAGCGTTTCTTAACCTAAAATATAGCAACCCAGATGTTTTGAAAGATACAAGGGCTCGAAGACAACTTGTCACAAACATTAGAAAGAGACAGTCATAGTTGTTTGGTCATGTTATGAGAAGAAGGAAACTGGAACATGTTGTGACCACTGGGAAGATCTGCGAAAAGAGAGACAAAGGAAGACAGCGTGAGAAAATGCTTGACAGCCTTAATCTTGGCATGGAAGGGTGTCAACACACGAAATGATAAACGCGGTTGCAGATCGCAGATTGTGGACAGGCACGATCGCCAACGCAAGTCAAAAAGGTACTTGATGATGATGATAAAATCTGAACCTCTTTCTTGTTATCTAGTTATTTTTTGAAAATTTTCCCTCCTTTTAACTGTTGAGTTTTATATTGTGTAAATATTGTATACAACTGTACTTCATATACTAACAATGGGTATTGAATTATGTCTCTAATCTTCTAGGCGAGTTTCCATCTTCCGGCCTTCTCGATCCGTCCACAACACAAGGTATGAAACAAAATCAATGTAATAATGTTATCTCTCTATGTGTGCGTGTGTGTGTTATGTGTTGTGTGTGTGTGTGTGTGTGTGTGGGGGGGGGGGGGGGTGTGGCGTGAGAGAGGGAAGGTTGGGAGAGAGATTGTCAGGTAATCAAAAATATAATCGTCATCGTCATCAGGTAGCAGATCCTTTACAGAACATCGCTCTTATCACCGCTTGCCTGCGGAAAACAAAAATCCTCTCTCACCATATCTCTCGCTTCACGCACTTTCCTTTCCAAGATGTCACTTATATCCTGTGTCCATCTTCGTGCTGGTCGGCCTCTGGCCCACTTTCCTGGTACCGTGCCTTCTACTATTATTTCCAATCCACCGTAGCGCTTGATACGGCCAAAATACGTAAATTTTGGAAACAGCATGCATTTTTATTAGCCACTCTTCTTTGATGTTCAGGTATTTTTGGATGTGAGTGTCTTTTTTTTTTTCTTTTCTTGGGTTAGTAATATTCTGAGAATCTTTCTATAGCAATTCAGCTAAAAAGCACATATTTTCTTCCTTGAAAGAAGTGACTATAAAATTATAAGTAGGAAATTATGTTACGTTCAATTTGAATGACAATCTGGGACCTCAGCGCAGAGCAAGCAATGGAACCGCAATTTATTCTTCGCGTTCACCTGTTGTCACTTGCGGTACAGGCGGAGAGTTTTGAGCCTCGAAGGAATCCACCTCCAAACTATGGAGGACTTGCAACTGAATTGCCGGTTCAGGGAAGCAGCTTACCTGACTCTCTCATCTGAGAAGGCGAAACTGATCGTCGAGAAAAACAACATCAAACTCCGGCGGAAGGATCTGATTGTTCTTCCACTTCTGAACTTTAGTCTTGCTTCATAACCAGACATAACAAAAGATGCAAAAATCAGACAGTGTTGAAAATCTATAGCAGCCAACCTTTATTGTAAAGACGGCACCTGATTGTTTGAAATATGCGTTATATTTTGAGATGGGATGGAGTAGATCAACACTTGGCTGCAGCAGACTGCGTGTATCTCACGGTCTTGACCGAATGGATGTTTAGAAGGAAAAAAAATTAATAAATCAAAAATAGTTGAATACTTTCCACCCTCCCCTCTGAATCTGGGGTAATGTGATGAACCCCTAACAATTTCAGATAATGGCCAAAACTCAGAGGAATTGTGAGTACGTTAAATATCCAGGTAGCCACAACAGCGTAGTGGCTAGATATTCGTCTGTAAGCCTGCAGCTCTATCGTTGAAGACCGCATTGAGGCGCTTGTCTCTAAATTTACTTAAGCTCTCAGGTCGACCCAGACTAATATGGGTACAAGGTAATGTCCTGGAAAATAAATGCGGCCGGCGTGAACCTTGACCTTTCAAACCAAGAGATGACAAATGGTCTATAAAATTATAGGTTTGGAACTATATGCTTGATGGTTCTTTCTTGTTACTTACTTCAAATATCCATTGCAACTGGAGATTTCTTCTTCTTCTTCTTCAGCATTCCGAGCCCTTGAGGTTCATTGCTGCAGATATCACACGCCTCACTTCATCTCTCTAGTTGGCCCTCTCTTTCCAGTTGGTGACACCAAGTGTTTGCAGGTCTGTCTGGATATTATCTCTCCATCGTCTTCTTGGTTTGCCTCGTGGTCTCCTACCATTCATCTCCCTTGTGTATACAGTTTTTTTTAATCTGTCATCTGACATTCTTTCAATATGTTCCAACCACTTCAGTCTATTAGATCTAACGATGCCAGTGATCAGTGATGATTTAAACAGATTCTGAATTTCGTTGTTGCTTCTCACTCTGCATTCCCCGCTGTTGGCATCTGTGATGGGTCCAAAGATTCATCATGAGACTCTGTTTTCGAAAACCTGTAATAAGGCTTCATCTCTTTAAGTTGTGCTCCAAGTTTCAGAGCCATCTAACACGACCAATCTAATCAACATTTTATAAATTTTGATCTTGGTTTTGCGAGACAGACACTTTGACTTTAGCAGATGTTAAAGGGCATAGTATACTTTATTTCCAGATTGTACTCTAGATTGTATTTCTTCTCTCAGAATGTAGGAGCAGTTGAAGTTTGCACCCAAGTACTTATTTGTTTTCTTTCGTTTGGTTTTCACATTATCGACTTGGATGTGGCCAGAATTTATATCATTTCCCTGTCTAGTTATTATCATATATTCTATCTTACCATATTTGATAACTAGTCCCATTTTCTGAGCTGATTCTTTTAAGACAGTCAGTGTTTTAACAGTCTATAGTTCATTTTCCCCAAAGATATCAATATCATCAGCGTATCCAAGTATTCTTGTAAATTCTCCTATAGTACACTCTTGTTTCAATTTCCTTATAATTTTCTCCAGGGCCAAGTTGATAAGTAGTGGGGACAGAGCATCACCTTTCTTTAAACCAGATGTTATTTGAGAATGGTCTGACTTACTGCCTTTATATATTGCTATATTATGAGTGTCTTCCATTCACAGTAATTGGAGATATACAAGAGTATAATTATTCCTCCTCCCCCCCTTCCCCACTTTTCAATCTCTCTCTCCCATCTCTCGCTCTCTTTCTTTCTCTCTTTTTCATTTCAAGCCTTTAAAAATAAAAGTTCGCGCTTTGGTCTCTCTCTCTCTCTCTCTCTCTCTCTCTCTCTCTCTCTCTCTCTCCTTCTGTATATGTGCGTGTATGCTAGCCCACAGGCGAATGGGCGGTAGAGGTGGGGAGGAGGTGGGGTCGCTATATTGATCTGTATAAAATGTAAAGATTTCACTGCTGCCAATTAGGGTGAGCAAATCCTGATATGCAAAAGTGAGTTACGGACAGTCGGCCAATTAGGGAAACATTATATGGAAGTTAACAGAGATATGGATTTAAAAAAAAATATATATAAAAAATGAAAACGCAATGGACTGATAAAATGCGCAATACAGATGCCTTCACGGAAATACACCCACAAGGGGAACTGATTACTAGGGTCCTTGATTCACCGCGGCAAAAAATCACAAATTCCGTGACATGTTTTATCAAATTATGCGGCTTACAGCCGCGCAATAAATGCAGTACTACAAGATTAATTCGAAAAGCCAGCGAAATGAATGTAGTTCATTGTGGAGTCATTCGTAGCTTTATGTTTTTTGTTGTTGTCCCAAGATGATCACGTACAGTCTGGCATCTGACATGATCAATCACTTAATTAAAGTTTAATATCTGAAAAATATAGCCCCAGTATAAGACGCAATTTTTTGAAAATCAAAGTAATTTTCCCCATTGTAAATTTGAACAAAGACACAAACAAAAGAATGCACACTTTATTGCCTGGCATATTTCGCTGTATCTCGTCAGCAGTTACATAAATGAAGTAAATAAGTGAATCCTTTATAACTGAAGTACAATTTCAACAAGGAGCAACCATGACTGCCTGTTTTTACCAGGGCAGCCGTAAAGACAAAACCGTCTCTTTCTGTATACAGAGTTCCGGACGCAGGTGACGATTCGCGGAAGCTTACAGGGCGGGCTGAATAGGGATAATGCCACATTGATAAGACGTGGTCTCCACAGTACTGTCCAGTTTTTGTGCTTAGGACAGGAGGGATGTCATTTTTGACGTTAACTGGTCCGGGATCGGTTCAACACAATGAAAGTTGTCTCCAGCAAGTATTGAGATTCGGTGGGAATGGGAGAGGTAAAGGCGGCTGGTGTGATGCTGACCACATTACCCATCGAGTGCCGACTGGTCTATAAAATGTAGGCCTAGCCACTATGGCGAATACACCTGAAGGCTTGGAAAAGGCTCCTTTACTTTACCTACTTTACATCACCAGCATTAACTCCAGCTGTCCTTACACGGAATCTCAACAGTGGAGAACAAATATATAAATGTAAAAAAAAAAAAAAAAAATGATAGTCATATGAAGTGTATTATAAAGATAATAATAGTCTTCATAAAAGCATAGTTATTGTTTCCTATTTTTTTTTATTTTTAATTTGACTTTTTTTTTAAAATTCAAATAAACCAATACATTTACTAACCACTTGGAGCACTTCCTGCACAGCCACCACGACCTCGCCCATATCCACCTCGGAATTCAAATTTCTGAGATCCAGCATCATCTTCAGACTTTTTGTCTGTACCAGGTCCTGCAGCTTGTCTGTATTCTTGTCTATCCTGACCTCCGGCACGAGGTTATTGTTTCCTATGTAATTGAATTTATGATGTATATTATTTTCAATAGCGACCGAGTGCCCTGTCTGTTCAGATGCTTACGACCAAGCAACATGTTTAGGAATCCAGAAATGTCCTTTTTATACTGATGGGGTACGTATGCGTGTGAAATTAAGTTAAGGTAATTAAAAAAGTAAAACTTACTTTTTTTTAAGACGTTAATTGTAGACAAATATTATACATAAGAAGATTTGTTTAGAGGTGAGTCAAGATTACATTTCCTCTAGAGTAACCAGGGCGGGCTGAATAGGGATGATGCCATATTGATAGGACGTGGTCTCTATAGTACTACCCAGTATTTGTGCTATGGACAGGAGGGGCGTCATTCTTGACCATGTTTGGCCCGGGATCGGTTCAACGCCATGAAAATCGTCTCTAGCAAGTATTGAAATTCAGACTGCCAAGCACAGGTGACGTGGGAAATTAACTCAGACCAAAATAAGGTGTATGAACTACATTACGGTCATAACAGAATACATAACACTGTTATAAAACCTATGTGAAAGGAGAAGGTGTAGGCACAATACATAACACTGTTATAAAACCTATGTGAAAGGAGAAGGTGTAGGCACAATACATAACACTGTTATAAAAACTATGTGAAAGGAGAAGGTGTAGGCACAATACATAACACTGTTATAAAAACTATGTGAAAGGAGAAGGTGTAGGCACAATACATAACACTGTTATAAAAACTATGTGAAAGGAGAAGGTGTAGGCACAATACATAACACTGTTATAAAAACTATGTGAAAGGAGAAGGTGTAGGCACTTGATTGAGAGGATATGTTATGTTATGTTATGAAATCGACATAACTGCATACTGGTCTTCTGAGATAATAGGCATCACAAAGTAACTTACCTCTGTTGACTACATCCTTGAGCAATTAGTTACATCGTCTCGTTCCTTTATCTTGAAGACGGTGCCGTCATTCTTCTTAAAGTCCACGTTGTGTCTGGTGTACTTTCAATCAACTCTGACACAGATGATTCCCCATGCCATGATGTCAATTTGTCCGGCCTCTTATCTCTCGGTCTCCCTCTGCCTCTCATCTCCTCCAACTTTCCTTCCGTCACGATGTACTCCAGATTTCTCCTTCTTATCACATGACCAAAGAATGTAGACTGTATATTTCTGATGTGGGCAATCAGTTCTCTTTGTGAGTCAGTTTCTTTCAAGATATCCTCATTATTCTTTTTTTTTTTTTCACTGTCCAGGGTAGTCTCATCATTCGTCCGTAAAAGCACATCTACTTAGTTTCCAAATAATTCTCAACTTATCAACCAACTGTCCACGATTCACGTCCGTATACCAAGAAAGGACTTATATAGCTTGTACGAACTTTCTTTCTCGTCTCAATTGACACAGCAAAATTGCACAAAATATTCTTCATTTTGTAAAACGCCGCCTTAATGTCTTATCTCGTCTTATTCAATATTTAACTTACCGACGAAAGTAACTGTAGATGACAACTTTCGGGCAAATGACTCCTAGCTGTATAAGGGAGTTAACATTCGATAGAGGTCATAGTCAACATCATTCCGTCTGCCTGTCTTTCCCCTGGAATTTCCGCGCATTAATTTTAGAATGATTTGACCTGGAAGCCTCAGTGCAGAATCGACTCCAACAGATGCGATTTCGCAGAATAGCGAGTAGCCACTGGGCTGTCGCGGTTGCTGCACGAAAACCGAAAAAAAGATTGCTGCTCCTCTTTGATGCCTGTCAGAAATAATGCGGCCATCTTTTCTGACATTATGACATCGTCATGTTCGTCCGCAGCTTAATGTCATGCACCGAACACTCTTGACATCCTTAACAACAATATTACCAGTTTACATTATATTGGCACGATGGTTGTAATTTATAACACATTTTACTGTATTAATTTGTATCCCTGTGGTAACAGTTCGCAGATTTGAACTGAACATATTCTATTCTGCAGGTAGGACTATAGCCACTGGGTTATCTGGGTTCCCGCGTAATCATCTGGCAATCATGTATTCTATTCTATGGGACGTTCCGCAGCGCTACCCACGAAGCCACGAAGACTTCTTATGCTTCTCCAGGGATAAAACAGAACCTACAAAAATCTGCAGACTACTTCTGAAAAGAGAATTACTGAAGGAAAACAAAAACAAAAGAGAGACAAATGAAATAGTTTGGCTCAATTAAAAGACATAACACTCTTTTAAGAAACAATACTGGAGGGAAAGGTCGAAGGCAAGAGGGCAAGAGGTAGGCAATGAATCATGTGGGAGGACAACGTCAAAAATAAACGGGCAACAGTCTGAAAGAGTGCACAACCAGGACAAGAGACAGAGACAGGTCCATTGCAGCCAGCCTTAACTGTGGAGACGGCACCTGATTGATTGATTGGTTGATTGATTTACAAAAACCTGAGAGTATTTGTTTCATTTATTTAACTTTCGTTTTGATTGCAGATATGCCAACTGGTTATTAACACAACTGGTCTGTTGAGAATGGACTATCAATGCGGACATTTTGAGGTAATGGTTAATTTGTTCTGAGTAAAGCTATCACTGAGTTTAGTGCTTGGTTGCAGCACTGTGGAAACGCGTTTCATTTGTGCAGCCATTGTTTCGTGGTATTCATTATGGCCCGTAGCCGGTTTACGTCTGAGCTGGTGGAATACCTTAGGCAATAATTCTACGTGTGTATAGTAACCAACCTGTCGTGCCTGACTACTTCCCTTAACGACAAACTGCATTTCTGGAGGCTATTGTTGGCTTTGGCGCCTCCAGAAACTGAAGTACGCATTTACTGTGTGTACATATTTCTGGATTGTTCCGGGACTAGTTGTTTGTTCGCCAATTTTTCAGTTGCAGTAATGATGGACATGTTATGTGATTTGCACTGTCACAAAAACGGAGCAAGAATGGGAAAACCCGGTTGCAATGATGTTGAAACCTCGATTAGGACTAAGTTTAAGACTAAAGCTATCACAATAAAGTCTTTATTAAGGTGAGGTAAGACAATCGCAAATTTTAGCTTTACAGCATACGAGTCTCCCCATAGTTGTTCTGTTCTGATGCCAAAGAAAACCACACAGAATGCCCAGCAATGTACTTCCTTAACAATTCCAATAGGATACCCAACGTGTTAAATTCAAAAGGCAGCTGTCAGAAGTGCCAACACAAACAGTCCGATACTAGATATACAGTTCATCGCTGGTGGAAAGCAATGGCAAACTACTGGACGTAAATTTGCCTAGAAAACCTACAACAGTGAATAAAAAAAATAATGTTTGGGTTAGAACTGAAATCTCCTGTAAAGAAGACGCAATTAACAGATAAGAAACATATCGAGAATTGGATTGCAAACTGTTCCTCTGCACGACATTATCGGCAAAAGTTGGAGTTGAAGTTTGTGATCATGGTGATGATGAATGGGTTCTCTATGCAAAATTACTGAAATTCTATTGTCAGAATACATGAAATCTGCTAAGTAACCTCATGAAATCTATGTCACATAGAAACATCTATTGTAATTTCACTGTACAGATTATCAAGGTTGACCAACGAAAGATTGTCAATGTATTTCGTCATTAACCAATTAACGTTAAGCAAGTAGTCAAAATTAACAAATCAAACTGACCGCAATGTTTAGCAATTGTTTGTCAAGTTTTCCCTAATTTGCCATCAAACCGATCAAAGAATCTAATTACAATTTAGAGTTTTAGCTCTGCCGTCATTGGAAACGCGTAGTTTTTTTGTTGTTGTGAAAATCCATTAAACTTAATTGACTAGCAATCATAGAAAATAAATTTTGCCACAGCCTATGAGCTTACCACAATTGATTTACTTCTGTCTTTTGTCCATATTCTGCATTGTGCAGCTAGGCGTCGCAAGTTAATAGAAGATAATAGCAAAATAAATTTCGCTGTTTATTTGGCAAATGTTTGAAGATCGTGCCGTTGAAAAAAGCTATAGCAAACCAGTGGAAGACAATACACAATCCACAATGATGCCGTTTCTAACCAAAGATCTTAAGACCACAAGCAAGGGTTCTAACAACTGGTCTGCTATTATAAATGTATTTATTTCCATTTATCCTCAGACCTGCGCGGCTCGGGAAGCCGACGGATGTCACCCGGAAGTCAAAAACACTTGTACCTACTGTTGTTCGGATCCAATCACGTGCCAGCTACAGAGGGAGGACCTTTTCACATGTATGTTTTAGTTTTGTGGGAAAAAGACAACGACGACAATTCTTCTTCTTGTCCCCCCCCCCTCTCCCACCTCATCCTTCTTTCTCTTATTCACTTCTTCCTTTTACTTCATCGAAGTGTTAGGGGGTGATTGGAGAAAGGTAAAAATTTTTATTATTATTATTATAAGGATTGTTATCAAAATTATCTTATTATTTTAAAGGTTGTTATCAAAATTATCTTATCATTATTATAAAGGATGTGATCAAAATTATCTTATTATGATAAAGGTTGTTATCAAAATTATCTTATTATTATAAAGATTCATATCAAAATTATCTTATTATTATGAAGATTGTTATTAAAATTATTTTATTATTCTAAAGGTTGTGTATCAAAATTATCTTATTATTATAAATGTTGTTATTAAAAATCGGTTGTTTTTATTACTCTAGTTTTTAAAAATTGTTGCAATTATAGAGCGACCATAATATCCTGAGCTGAAAACGGGACCGATAATTATTATTTTGAGTTGAAAAGGGGACATCCCAAGCAAGTTAGTTTAACCATATTCCATGTTTTGTTGTTATTGTTGTCCGAGGTTCCCTGTTTTTGCTCGACAGTGACATTAAAGCTCGAACCATTGTAACTAAAATATAAACGAAACAGTATGCCGTTTAACTGCAGTGACGACATGCACATACACACGGACCCACCCATCCTAAAATAAAAATTCCCGTTATATTTATGGCGTAGTTTATATTCTGCGTCTGTGGCTTAGGCGTTCCGAACGCGCTTCGTAATGCCAGGGTGCCTGGTTCGATTACCAGCTGCGGACAGCACGAATTGGTTGCGACGGTCGTACCAAAAGCTGACAATTCAGTAATCAATAGCAAACTACTGAACGTAAACTTTGCTTAGAAAAACCACAACAGCCAAAAACTGCTTGGACTGGTTCAGTAACATCCTGTAAAAAAGGATACGCAACTATTTTTTTTTAATATGTTGCAAGTGCACTACGTAAAATTGGGTTACATGTGCCAGCCTGATGGTTTTGTGCCCTAACCAGACATATTGTCCACTCCCACTTGTTTGTGCCCCATCGCGGTCCTATTATTCATGTCGCGTTTATGGGTTTCTCTCCTCTATATTGATTTTGATATATAGAGACGTGTTATCTTCTGTCCGGAAGTCGCCGTGGCCGAGCGGCTAGACGCTCGCCGCGGATCAGAAGGTCGTGGGTTCGCTCCCTGGCGGATCCGGACTTATTTCAAAAATGACCTTGGCTCCCAGGTCGACCCAGCCTTGAGTGGGTACCGGGTGCAGTTCAGGGAAAGTAAAGGCGGCCGGCGTGATGCTGACCACATCACCCATTTTGTGCCGATTGGTCTATAAAAATATAGGTCTAGCCCTATATGCCCTTTACGCCTAAAGGCGTGGAAAAGGGTCCTTTACTTTTTTTTTACTTTACTTATCTTCTGTCCATTTGCTGGTTTGTCCGTGTCAAGATAATGCTGGACATATATTTGTAAAGACGAATCAGCAGAGGCGCTTCGTGGTCTTGAGGCATGGTGTCCGCCTCGAGTGCTAGAAGTTTTCACGTGGACTTGGACTTCTAGTAATTCCCACTGGTCACTGGGTAGTGAGATCGGACGCCCGCGTGCATTGTTGCGCAGGTTAAAAAAAAATATATTGGCAGTTGGAAATCGAAAAAAGTAGCCTAACGGCGCTGCCCGGGCTAAATGTGGAGTTAAAAATCTACCTAAAGTATTTTAAGACCCTCGTCAGTGCTACAGAGCTTGTGCACTATGCTGAGCTTCTTGAGATGGAAGAAGAACGGAGCAGTTATGGGTTACTACCCGTGTGCCATGATGTTGATCTGTTGTTCAAATCTTAAACCTCAGACGAATCAACAATTCACGGATGATATGAACAACATCTCGGAAGCTGCCCTTGTGTCCTAAACCCTTATCTGGTAATCACTTTTTACTGGGGTTGACATGACAGCCAACGTCAATTTAGAAATGAATCCGCATCCATACAGATACGAGCAGTAGACCTTCGGATCGGCAGGCAGGAAAACTAGCAGACAGAAAGACTGCCCGGTTCTGCACCACTTGATGGTGAATTAATATATGACAAGCCAGATGTCGTGGGAGCCCTTTTGAAACGAGTGAACAGTGCGGAGGCACAAATAGTTCATTACAGTCTGAGGAGAATGGCGCTGTGAGGAGTTACCAGGGGATCTGGCCGACGCTCAACACACATGAGAAAGTGAAGATGGATGAACAACCAGACAGTTACTGGCGCCATCGGAAATGGAACTAATCGTTTGTTGCTGGAGACAGGGACGAAGCGCTTATGGAAGTGTTCCGAGCGCTGTGATGTCAATTCTTTATTAAACATTCAACGTTCAAGGCAACCATCTAGCCACGTCGGTCCCACGTCTTCCTAATTTAATTTTACACTAAAGAAAAATACAATCAATGCTATCTGTTTTGTTTCAGACGAGTTTTATGATTTGGGTCTACTCGAGCTGTCAACAACACCAGGTATGAAGCGAAATCAATGTATTAAATACAACGGAAAATGGTGTTTAAATAATAGCCTTAAATTGGGTGGGGGGGGGGGGGGGGGTAGTGGGGGTATCAGTCGAGTTTAAAAGCTTGAAAAGTCTTTCCAAAAACTGTGGGTCGACTTATATCATAGGTGTTAAATGAGAGCTAATAATCTTGGTGTGTCCGCGTCTGTAGCTTAGGCGTTGCGAAGGCGCTTCGTTATGCCGGGGTGCCGGGTTCGATTCCCAGGTTAGGCCTTGCGCCTTGCGTTGGTTCCGGTTCGAGAAGTAGAAAGTATCGAGAAAGCAATGGCAAACTACTGGACATAAATTTGCCTATAAAACCACAACAGCCAAAAAAATGCTTTGGTTGCTTTTGCAACGTCCTGTAAAGGATACACAACTAATTATTTTATTATTTTGGCTATCCTCCGAATAAGAGTCCTAAATTATCAAGGCGGAAAATATACCCTCACAGGGCCTCAATCACGTGTCAATTGCGCACTTCCATCGTCTTTAAATGCGAGCTTTCGGCGACTTCCGCCACCGCCGAATTGCGAACTTTCGGCAACTTCCGCCACCGCCGATGTAATCCCACATGCCGCTCACGCAGCGTGGATTGCGGCTAAACTAAATGGCTAGGACTCACGAGCAGCAGCTACCGCATCTCCTGCAGCTTCCTTCATTTTATTTGCATGGGGGTTACTCTCGGCGGTGGCGGAAAATGCCGGAAGTTCGCAAATCGGTGGTGGTATTATAGTTCCCGGAAGTGCGCAATTGACATGTAACTGAAGCCTCGTTAGAGTATGTATGTTTCCCGCCTGGATAATTTAGGGCCGTTATTCGGAGGATAGCCATTATTTTTTTTATCTTGGTGTGCAATTGTAAAGCGGCCCGCTTGTACGCCAGATCGGCTTGTATATCACAGTTTACATTAGATAATGGAATAGAATAGGAAAAGAAGGGGGTGATGAATTTCGGTATGTTTCTCAATGTGAAGAAATTCGGACATGATCTTGTAACAGCTTACTGTTCGCAATGACCATAAAATTGAAGAGATCAGAGATAGAGAGTCATCGGTGAACGGGTCGCCCATTGGCTGGCCGGTAGACGACATCGTCGCCAGTGAGTACAGACAGTATTTGGGTCTGTCTCATTTGATCGCATCAACACTGCAGTAGTCATTTTTGGGGCTTTTGTGGCTTGCAGTGTGAAGCCCTTTTATAAGGCTCAGATACTGTTAGTTGCCTATCCTTTACAGGACGTTGCAGAACCATCTCCAACAGCCCCTGGCTGTTGTGTGGTTTGTCTAGTAAAATTTACGTCCAGTAGTTTGCCATTGCTCCCTGGACGGTCGGCTTTCTTGATACCACTGTCGAAACCAACGCAAGACCCATGGCAGCTGGGATCGAACCCGGCATCTTGGCATTAGAGGCTCAGATAACCTATGTTAAATTGTAATATAACGCTCCCCCTTCGGGGATCCTGGTTGAATGTGACGATATACCCCCCCCCCCCCCTTTTTCCGAAAAACGGATAGATGGATGAAGACAGAGAGTGTTGCAAATCACTACAACCAGCCTTTATTGTCGAAGCGGCACTTCATTGGTTAACAACATCTAGGTCAACTTATCCTGAAATTGGTACCAGAAAACGTTCTAGGAAGATGATGACTACGAGACTCATCAAACGCAAACTGGTCACCAATTGGCATCACATGCTTGATGCACAGTTGGCGTGACAAAAGTCCTGTTCTTTACTTTTAGAACGTGATACTCTGGCGTAAGGGAGTCGCCGTGGCGTAGCGTCTAGACGCTCGCGTGCGGATCAGAAGGTCGTGGGTTCGCGTCCCTTGCGTAGCCTGATTTTTCCTTCCTAGGTCGACCCAGCCTTGAGTGGGTACCGGGTGCAGCCCCAGGAGGTAAAGGCGGCTGGCTTGATGCTGACCAACCACATCACCCATCTTGTGCCGATTGGTCTATAAAAATATAGGTCTAGTCCTATATTCCCTATACGCCTAAAGGCGTCGAAAAGGAACCTTTACTTACTTTTACTCAGGCTTGAGCTTCTCCTTTATGCGTTTTCATGTACTTTTCGATAAAAGGTGAGATACTGGCTGACAGTCCTCTATCCCAGACAGCTATCTGAAATTTTAACACCATATCCAGCCGCAGTTAATGAGACGAGCAAATTCCAGGCATAAAATTCAGTCTTCTAAATGGTTATAATTAAGGCACTTTAACAGCTTAATACCCTCGTGCGTTAACGGAGCTCGCACGGCAAGTAAAAAAAATAAAATAGCAACACTGTACCCCCAAGAGGCCACTAAGGTATGGCTTCGGGTTGGCTATATATTTTACAGCAAAAACGACAGCCATAAAAAACGACCAACCATGGAAAACTAAAAGACGCCCAGTTTACCAAGTTGAAGGAATGTTCTTCTAGAAGAAGAATGGTGACACGTTACGGAGAACGCCGAAAGGAGTCCGGGCCATCGAAGTACCATCTTTCACCTAGGAAAATCTACAGAATTGTCACCAGGAATGTTAGAACATTGTGAGGAACCAGAGAGGGAAGTTAAGAAAATGGAGAGGATAAAGAATGCTGCATGCAAAGCGAAGGATAGAACAACTTGGCATGAGTTAGATGAGGCGCTAATGCTCCATTAGGGGATAGAATAATAATAATAATAATAATAATAATAATAATAATAATAATAATAATAATAATAACCTAATAATATTAATATTAATAATAATAATAATAATAATAATAATAACAAAAACAATAATAATAATAAGAAACATTGACAGCAGTTTCTGTGAACACACCGGGCTTGAAAACATTTAATATCTGGTATCTATTTCATTTGTTATGGACGGCCCAGTTGGGACGACATTGGCAAACCCACCTGCAACAAGCTTAACAGGTAAAGTTGGAGGGACGCGGGAGAAAGGGTGTAGGGTATTGTATGTGAATTTAGACTAAAGTGTACCTGTTGTTCAGTAACAGATGTTGTTTCGGTGGTGTAGAAGGCTAGACCTAATACGTTCAAAACCCAGCAGCGAAAAAGAAAATGATGACAGATGTTATAATAATTAAAAAAAAATAATACTAATAATAATAGTATCATGTGTGAACTTTGTAAGGGAGGCAGAGTGTGAAGTTAAGAAGATCGAGAGAACATAGGGTGAGCCGCATGCAATAGAGAAGGATAGAAAAACAGCATCAGTTGGATGAGTTTTTAAAAGGTTAGGAAATTATAGGGAAGAGAAAAAGTTGGTAAGAAAAAACAAACAGTTTGGATGAGGGCTTTTGCTCCATTGGGGAATATAAGGCAGAAGAATGAGCAGGATGAGAAGAAACAAAAAAAGAAGAAGAAGAAGAAAAAGATGAAGAAGAAAAAGATGAAGAAGAAGAAGAAGATGAAGAAGAAGAAGAAGAAGAAAAAGAAGAAGGAGAAGAAGAAGAAGAAGATGAAGAAGAAGATGATGAAGAAGAAAAAGAAAAAGAAGAAAAAAGAAGAAGAAGAAGAAGAAGAAGAAGAAGAAGAAGAAGAAGAAGAAGAAGAAGAAGAAGAAAGAAAAAGAAAAGTTTAATAAATATCACTAAATGTACCTTTCTATCTTGTATAGATAAAGAAAGTTTGAAATATTACTATAATTTGTAAACCTATGTTTTTTTAGAATAATATTTTCTCTTAGTGAATTTAATAATGCTGACACAAACAATACACCGTAGAATTTATTGCCAGATAACTTTCGATGTAGCAGTGTCCGTGGCTTAGGCGTTGCGAGTCCGACTCATAATTCCAACGTACCGTCATCGAAATCCACTGCTGGCTGCGTGGATTTTTTTCATGGTATGAGGCGTCACAGGTCGTCCCAGCATAAAATTGGTACCAGGATGGCTGTCCTGGGGAAGTAAAGTTGGCCTGCATAATGCTGACCACATTACCCACCTAGTGGTCTGTAAAAATATGGGTGCTCTTCCCATACGCCCGATGCGCCAATAGGCGTGAAAAGGGATCTTTACTTTTTTACTTTACTTAAATTTTGCTGTGGAAAAAGATGCCCGAGAAAAGCCGCTAACTCAACCATCCGAGACAAATCTAGAAGTGATATTATCAGACAGGCTGTACGAAAAACACCACGCAGTAAATTCATTGAGAAACACTTGTATATTTTTCTTCACAGACAGCCCAGTCAGGACAACTTTGGCAAACCCACCGACAACAAGATCAACAGGTAAACTTTGAAAGGGGTGTATGGGTGTGTGTGTGTGTGTGTTTGTAGGTGGGAGTGATAGTTGGTGGGGGTGTTTGTGGGTGGGGGGGGGGGGGGGGGGGTTGCAAGTGAATAAGAATAAAGTATGCCTGATGTTCAGTGCCAGATGTTGACATTGTGATGTAGAATGCTAAACATAATAAATTAAAGACATCAACACCAGCAGCAAAAAAAAAAAAAAAAAAAAAAAAAAAAAAAAAAAGGAAAAGAAGAAGAGGATGAAACATTTAGCAATGAATAAAGAGAAAAATAATAATACAAGCAATATTAATATTAAGTAATAGTAAAAGTAAGTAGACGACCTTTTTCCACGCCTTTAGGCGTATAGGGAATATAGGGCTAGACCTATATTTTTACAGACCAATCGGCACTTGGTGGGTGATGTGGTCTGTATTACGACGGCCGTCTTTAGTTTCCAGGACTGCACCTGGTACCTACTCAAGGTTTGGTCGACCTGTGAGTCAAGGTCATTTAAAAAAAAAAAAGTTCGGCTTCGTCTGGACGCGAACCCACGACCTTGTGATCCGCCGGCGGACATCTAACTGCCAACGCCACGGCGACTTCTCAATAAACAGTAGTAGTTAAGTGAATTAGAATTGTGAGAGCATGCATCTTCTTAGTGGCTACATACGGATGTTAAGAAAGAGAAAGAGAAAGAGAATAGGGGCTTTTGAGTTGAATGCTATAGAAAAATTCTCAGAATATCTTGGACAAAGAAGATGAGAAATGATGACATCTTAAAGGATCTGAACATTAAGGTTGGCTAATAAAGTGCATTCTTTTTCGAAAGCTGAAATATTTTGGTTACATCAAGCGCTACGACGGATTGGAAAAAAATATAGCAGAAAGCATGGTACGAAGAAGGAGGGGCAGGGGCCTACCGACACGAAGATGGGCACAGGATATGACTCCTTGAGTGTGAAAATGCATGAGGCGGGAGAACTGGCGAGAGACCGAGTTTCTTTCATGCAGACTGGGGTGAGAGCGACGTTCTGCAAGGACCTGCTACCTGATAATGATGAGTTGAGTAAATAGTTATGACATTAATTATGGCTGTAAAGGACATTTTGTGTGATTTCGACTTGCACAGAAAGGGAACAGTTAGGGCCCTAACCCGTGTTCAGTAATATTGAAACCTGTACTAACCACTAACTAGCATATACACGTACATTATCTTTGATCGCGTGTTTGAAATACTTCTGATCTCTGTATTTGCAGGTGGGGTTACCACTAACACGTCACCAGCCCTCGTCACCAGCACAACCAGTATTACAACACCTTCATCTGCGGATAGTGGTAATGAACAATTAAACAACTTAGTAATTTGGGGTAGTAAAGTAAAAGACCTTTTCACTCGCCTTCAGGTGTATTAGGCATATAGGTCCAGACCACACAGACCGTGATAAGAGGGACGTTCTGCAAACGACCTGCTACATGATGATGATGATGTGAATTATGATGATGTGGATGATGATGATGATGAGTAGTTGAGTAAAATATTTAAGATAGTAAAAATACTTTTATTACATGTCGTAGCAATTATTGCTATGCTACTCGGCTTATTACGAATAGTATTAGTAACAATATTATAGCTGCAGATCATTATAGTAGTGGCGGTTTTGGTGGTGGTAGTAGCAGTAGCAGAAGAAAATATAGAAGAAGAAGAAGGAAAAGCTAGCGTAGACAAAACAAAGAACTATTTGTCTAACACCTGTTATCATAATAACATGTAAATGGATTCCTGCCAAAATGGCCGATAGCCGGCTGACTGTTTACGCTTTGACAAGTTATTTGTTCTCAACTTGGTGATCCAAATCCCGCTTTTTTGGACCGGGAATCCAAAGGTTTCATCGCCCAGGTACCAAGTTTAATTCTCGGCGCGACACTGTGAGCTGTGTGTTGTATTTGCAATTTGTTTTTCTGTTGTGCCATCGGCGTCTTGTTGATTGCACTAAAATAGCGGGCGGCCGATTACATTCAGAATGGTGTGTACTTTTGAGGTTACAATGCGGGTACCATGCCGGCTTTTACGATTGACTGTTCGCGTCAATAGTGTGAGCTGAAGTTCTGGTTAGTACTGACACATTTGCCATTTGCTTGATGCATTTGTTTACTTTTTCGTGTGCAAGTTCGAGAATTTGATAGGACTGACAAGATTTCCACTAGTTTTCACATGGGACAGTGAAGGACATTTTGTGTGATTTCCGTTTTCACAGGAAGGGAGCAGTTAGGCGCCGACCCGTGCTCATTAATACTGAAAGCTCTACGAACTACTAACTAGCATATACATATACATTATATTTGAGCGTGTGTTTGAAATGCTTCCGATCTGTTTATTTCCAGATGAGGTTACAAGTAACACGTCACCAGCCCTAGTCACCAGCACTCGTCACCAGCCCATATCATCAACCCTCGTCACCAGCACAACAAGTACTACTACAACACCTTCACCTGCAGATAGTGGTAATGACAAGTTAAACTTATTAATTTTTGATAGTTAAGGATCCTCTTTTCCGCCTTCAGGCGTATTGGGCTTATAGGACTAGACCTATAATTTTTGACCTACTGGTACTCGGCGGGTGATGTGGTAAGCAGCCCGCCGGCGGCTTTTACTTCTCGAGACTTTACCTGGTACCCTGTTCAGGCTGGGTCGACCAGGGATATAAGGTCCTTTTTCAGAAAAGTCCGGCTTCATCAGGAGCCGAACCCACGAGCTTCGGATCCGCAGGCCAGTGCCTAGTTGCTACCCCACAGTGGCTTTCTTTTTTAAGATGAACAGTTAAGATGTCTGAGTAAAAATTGTCCTTAATGCGAACGAGTTCGCTTAAGAAGAGCATTCAGTTAACATAAACATACGGGCAGGGATGTATTATTTCTAGTCCACAGTTGGCACGCATCTTCTAACACGAACTTTTGGTTTTTCGTTCCCTTAAAATTCGTATTTACCAAATTGGTAATGTATTTTTGTGAAAATCAGAAACGGGTTTGAAATAAAGGTTTATTGATGAGTGGACCGACTTTATTGTACCGGGATTTGTACTATACGACTCGGTATTTGTCTACAGAATAGCTAACCACACATCGAAAGTCTCACACAAAGCATGACCTTTGTAGTTCAAGAAACGATCACTTAACAATTGCCCTCGGATGTAAACGGCTTAAATATGTAATCGCGCAGACCCCCAGGATTTCTATCAGCCATATCCTTGTGGCTTAGAGATTAGCGAATGCGGTTAACAATTTCATGATCTCCGAGTGCTGTAGTTCGTTGCACGCAGTGGACGGTTTAAAAAATCGTTTTAGTGGTTTTCAAACAATGGTACGAGAACCGCACCGTGGAAAAGATTTGGGCCTCATCAGGTAAAAATTATCAAAGACAACAGCCATACATTGTTGCCGACCTCTATTGTGGAGATGGTACAGAACTTATTTTTCTGTTTGGGCTCCGGAGCCTCTATGAAAGAGTGTTTTTTTTTTTAAAGCGAGCATGTGGTGGTAGGTTACCACCACATGCTCGCTTTAAAGCTCCAGAAGTCCAAACTAAATTGGTAGGCGAGGAAACCAAACAGTCCGACCCAATCGCTCTTATGAACTCATCACTAAAGACCGTTGATTCTTACCCCCAAGAATGGATACATGTCTATACTGATGGATCAGCATTTAAAGCTACCATTAAAGCAGGTTACGGAATCTACATAGGTTATCCCGATGGATCTGTTGAAGAGATTTTTGATGCATGCGGGGAATTCTGTTCAAACTATGAAGCTGAAATAATTGCACTGGAAAACAGCAGTATACCACCTAAAGACTGTAATGGATGTTTACACCCTCAAAGGTCCAAAATATTGTCATCTTCACAGACTCAATGTCTGCCCTTCAAGCTCTGGAGGGCAATGAACGCTGCAGAACTGACATAGCCAAGATAATCCTGGATGCCGATCAGCTTATTACCTCATACAACATCAGAATAGTGATGCAGTGGATTCCAGGTCACTCCGGCACACCAGGTAATGACAGAGCTGACAGATTGGCAAAGAAAGGAGCAACACAAGAACAACCACCTACAGCGACAACCCTCCAGACAGCAAAAACACTGATAAGAGCTATAAACAAAGAGACTTGGTTGAACAGATGGGCCATGGGAGACACTGGAAGAGAGGTTTATAGACATATGTCTGGCCCTGATCCTAAGGACAGCATTAACCATCTAACAAGAAGGGACCAGGCCGGAACCAATCTTCAGACTTAGAACGCAACATACTCCACTCAATGGACACCTAAACAGAATACAGCCACAACACTCCCCAGAGTGCCAGCTATGTAACTACCCCTACGAAACTGTTGAACACCATCTCTTTGAGTGCCCAAAACTCAGTGAGACAAGAAGAACGCTACTCCCTCCGAGACCAGACAAGTGGAACACCTTGTACGGAGGAAAAGAACAGCTTGTGAAAACATGCAAATTCCACTACATGGCATTGGGCCAAAGGGCGAAAGCTCATGCGCCGCTGGATCGATAACAACAACAACAACTATGAAAGAGTGTTGAGTGGGTAGGGGTTAAAAGAATATGCCTCCCAAAAGCGTGTCATAAAGCAAAAGGACCCCTTACCACACCTTTAGGCGTTTTGGGCATTCCACCGACCGCCTTTCCCTCCCAGGACTGTACCAGGTACCCACTCAGGGCTGGGTCACCTGTGAGCCAAAGTCATTTTAAAAAAATACCTCTGCACCCGAATCAACGATCTTCAAGGGAAAGCATGTTGTGAGCGTGGTGACAGGTATTATTTTGTTATAATCAAATGTGTTAGACTGAAATGTGCAGCTATCGCGACCTAGATGAAAACTCCCAAACGAACCCCCCCCCCCCTGGGCACCCCTCCCCCACCTTACTATGTATAGAAGCCCTCTTTTCAAGTGAATATTTACACATTTAATGTATTTTTATTATTACACATTTAAAAAAGGCTTAGGCCCAATGAACAGCCACCGAGGGCTTTTCGTGCGCCATCTCATGTTTTATGCTGAACTGAAATCAATCGCGCAGTCAGATGAGAAACTTAGGCGTGGCAACCTGCTGATAGACACAGTGAGTGCTGTTTATAGCACAAGTAATTAGTAACTAGTAACCGTGGAGCGGCCGCCCCAAAGGTTATGAACGCAAGGTTCTTGTTCAAATCCCCGGCAGGGTTAGGACATTTGCTTTGAATTTCAGTTGAATTTATTCAGTTTTGTGCTTTATTTTATGTTGATGTAACTCTGTAGTAACGCACCTGATGAGATACAGCGAAATATGCCCGGCAATAAATTGTGCAATGTATTGTTTATATCCGCATTATTTAAATTTGTTTCTGTCGGGAGTAAACATAAAGTTCAAAGCTGCACATTTCATGGCGACAGACTATCCACGCGGCCCTTAAAAAGACACCAAAAAGACCCGAAAAGACCCCATTCACCCCCCCTCACCCCCAACAAAAGTAGCTAATACAGGCATATATTGCAGTGGTATTTTTTAAAGGACTAACAGTATATCCCTCCGGACAGATCCATACAGGCCCTGATCCCATCCTCCTCAGTTGCTGCACAAGCCTAACTCGGCTGGTCGCATTCTTGATGAACGTCTCAAAAAGGCGAATAATACATTAGATTACGTCATGATAATGAGAAAACTGGAGGGTGAGAGAGGCAGAGGTAGACCATCTGTTTCAGACAGGATTGGCAGTACACGAGGATGTGGAAAATATATAAGTACTAATGTTATGTGGTATGAATTATAAAAAGTAGTAGAAGAATTCGAACAAACTACACCTTCTCCGTCGGCTCTGTGGCTAAGTCGATGCGAACGCTTCGTAATGCCGGGATGCCAGGTTCGATCCCAGCTGCGGGCCATGCGCCTTGCTTTGGTTTCGACAGTGGTATCAAGAAAGCCGACCGTCCAGTGCGATGGCAAACTACTGGACGTAAATTTGCCTAGAAAAACCATACAACGTCCTGTTAAGGATACGCAACTAATCTTAACACCTTCTCCAGTCGGCGTCCGTGGCTTAGGCATTGCGAACGCACTTCGTAATGCCGGCGTGTCGGGTTCGATCCTAACTTCTGGCCCTTCGCCTTGTGTTGGTTTCGACAAGCCGACCGTCCAGGAAGCAATGGCAAAATACTTGACGTAAATTTGCCTATAAAACCACAACAGCTAAAAAAGATGCTGTGATTGTTTCTGCAAAGTTCTGTAAAGGGTAGGCAACTAACTAAAACACCTTCCCAAGACTTACAACTGCAACAAATAATCCAAAACAACTAGTAAATACATAAAAGTAACTTCAATGATAGATTCAAAAAGTTCTCGGAACTGTTGCATAGCGTGTAAATAGATGCCTATGGACAATAATTATACGTACATAGATTGGATTTGGTGTTTTATGTAGAATTTGTTTTATAAGCCTACGTTAGTAATACCAAAACGGTGCGCCGCGGCGCTCCAGGAAGCCGCGACATCTTCACAGGAGCGCCACGAAATATTCGAAGATACCCAAGATCAATTTTGTTTTCTCACATACGAATAGTCATACTTTTACTTAGGTTAAAATTTTAATTGTAAAAATCGCCGCGACTAAGAAAAGTTTTGGAAACACTGAATTATGTGATTGAAAATAGTTTTAACAAAATGTAGATTTCACTTAAGACCAGCTAGACTTGCGACCTGTTAGTTGGAACTGAGCTTGGAAAGCTTGTACTTCATATTAACAGCTCATCCTTTGTATGATCTTCAGCGGCGATCGAGTGTCCCGTGTGTTCAAATGACTACGACCATACTACGTGTTTAGGGGTCCAAAAATGCCCTGGCGCTGATGCAGTAAGTACACGTATAAAGTTTAATTTAATCAGCTCTTTCAGTATCAAAAGGAAAATTATTTCAATTCTTCCTGTCCTAAGAATGTTTTAAAACAACAAGAGCATAAGCTGACAAAAGTAAACTATTGTGTGTTTTAATAGTCATGAACTCAAACTTTCAGAAATATCTCAAAAGGCTGAGGATTTGTTTCTGTCGGAAGCGCGCGCGCACACACACACACACCACCCCATCCCACCCCACCCCACACCACACCACACACACACCACACACACACCACACACAAACCACACACACACACCACACACACACAACACACACAACACACACACAACACACACACAACACACACACAACACACACACAACACACACACAACACACACAACACAACACACACACACAATCCTCACCTGCACAGTCGTTGCGAAAGCACTAGCCATGAGGCTGTAAATCCTTAGGCTCAAAGACCCCCTCCCCCCTCCTTTTTCCCCGCCCCTTGTCTACACAGCAAATGTGGTATAATCAAGACAGTAATTGGCGTACATAAAATGTCATCTGTCTATTTTGTTTTTTATGTCTAAACCGGTAGCCGGTCCGATAAACTTGTCTGCTATTTTCTTATGCCGAAAGCTTTAAAAAAAAATGAAATGGTTTGGCCATCTAATGAGAATGAAACCAACGATATCAGCAGCAAGATTCGTACAACCTGAAAAATCAAACTCAAGAGTTCATGGGAAGACCGAGAAGAAGATGGATTGAAATTAGTCACTGGCGCACTTGAGATTGCCGATACATTACAAGCATAATCAAGCGACTGAGAGCGAGCCCTGGCTCGGCTGTCGATCGTCTGATGAACTGCGACGCCTAGCGGCATAAGCAGATATTGAACAAAAGAAGAATCAAGAAGAAAAACATACGTTTTAATAAGTTAATCGAACTTTCACATTTTCATTTCAAGGTGTGCCAGTTGGTTATTTCACAACTGGTGGTCAGCTACGGTTGGAATACCATTTGCGAACAATTTTGAGGTAACAATTTTTTTGTTTACAACTTTTAGTACGTTTATAAATAATATTTAAATTCTCTGCTGTGTGCAACATTAACAATGAAACAATTACACACCCTTATAAAATTCTTTAGTGTAAGGGAGAAGTTGGACACAAACGAACGTAAGGCAGAAAGTAATACACATGGGAAGATAACTGCAAGACAGCAGTTTTATATCTTTTACAAGGATAATAACGACAGAGGTTATTGGAGACTGCAGCTAGTCTACAGTGCATAGACGACGCCTTATTGACAAACAATTTTTTCCACACTTCTGCAAGTGCTACATTCATGCTCTGTGCAGAGTGGCAAGCATCACTTCAGAGGTTACGGAGAGTTATCATCCTTGGATTTTCTCCAGGTGATGCTGGAGTGCGGGGAAATGAGCAGGCAGATAGACTAGCCGGTTCTGTCCAATGTGGTGGTAAATTGATATATGACAAACATAATTTTGTGACGGCCCTTTGGGAGCGGGTGAACAATGCAGAGGCACATACAGAACATGACGGTCTGAGGAGAATGCCGATGCGAGGAGTTACCAGGGGATCTGGCAGACGCTCAACACTCAAGGAAGAGGCGACAGATACACAATCAGACAGTTATTGGTGCCTTCGGTATTGGAACTCTTCGTTTCTTGCTGAAAATGTGAACGGAGCGCCTATGGGAGTGTCCCGAATGTTGTGATGTCAATTTCCTAAATCAACATTCTACGAGTGCCGAAAATCCAGGGATATTTTTGATTTCGTTTTCAGAAATTTTCAACTTTACAAATTTCTGTCTGTTGCTGACATTTATACAGCCACCCCTCCACCCCCCCCCCGCCCCTCCCCAGGATCTGATATTCTGCAGATTAGAGGAATCTATAGGCTTCCTCGAGATTTTGTATTTTCATATATCACTAACAATTTAATTTTGCTGTGCATTATTTTTCACAGAGGATGACTATGGCAATGCAAAGATTAAACAGCATTATAAGTCAATGGTTAGGCACCAGAAAGGAAATTAACATTAAAACGTTGAGAGCATGCATAATCCCTGTAGCAACATACGAATGTGAGTCGTGGACTATCTCCCAGTACTTAAAAAAGAGAATAGTGGCTTTAGAGCTGAAATGCTATAGATAGATTCCTAGAATACCATTGACAAAGAAGTGAAGAAATACTGACATTTTAAAGGTAAGATACATAAACTGCACTGACGCTTAAATATTTTGATCACATCAAGTGCCATGGTGGATTTGAAAAAAAAAATAATAATAGCAGAAGACAAGGTAGCAGGAGGGAGGGGAAGTGGCCGACCAACACGAAGGTGGGCACAGGATACAAGTGACTCCTTGAATATGAAAGTGCATGACGCGGAAGAGCAGGTGAGATACCGACTTTCTTTCAGGCAGACCGTGATGAGGGCAAGGTTCTGCAAAGGACTTGCTACTTGACGATGACTTGTCATAAAATTATATATATATATATATATATATAATATATATATATATATATAGATATATATATATATATATATATATATATATATTTTTTATATATATAAAACAATACATACATACAAATAGTTAATTAAAAGAAAGTTAAAAAAAAACCAAAACGCTATAGAAAGATTCACAGAAGACTCTATACAAAGAATCTAAGAATATTGAATGTAGTAAGTAAGTAAATTGTACCCAACCAGGACATCACACAAGCGATAAACACCCGATGACATAAAGTGCCACCATGCGGATGAGGATCACCCGTGAAGAGGTCCCGGAAACCCCGCTCAACCGTTTATGCCATATTTATTGCCCGGCTATATTTAGGGCCCCTGGCAAAAGCCAGTGTGGGGCTTCCATTTCACAGTGGAGACAGCCTTTAATAATAATGAATCTATACAATCCACCCTGATGGTTTGTGTTATTAATAAAGTCTACAGTCTTCATGAACTTTATATATATATATATATATAGATATATATATATATATATATATATATATATATTATATATATATATATCTATATATAATATATAATTATACTCACACGCACACACACACATACACGAAGGTGCTTTGAATGAAGCCGTTTCCTGTACTGTAGCCTATCATGTATGATGTAGTGTGTTGAAAGGTGAAAGGTAATTGATGCTTATATGTGCAGGGTCACGGCGGTTTTCATATACCACGACTTTAACAGCTGCAGTCACCTCTGTGGTTACTACTCGGTTTGGCTGATCCTGCTGCGAACATTCTGTAACAAAAACCACGCCGTTTTGAAATTTTTTGTCCCACTTATACACATCACCACACTGGACCTTCGTTCGCCGATGAATTTCTACAAGTTTTACCCCCTTGAAAATATAACCGTCTGCCTCTGGTTCTTTCAGTACGTTATGAGACAGATTATCCTCCATGTCATGTTGTCAAACTGTCCAGCATATTTTTCTGCTCTCTAAATTGTCTCTTCCAACTTTCCCACCGTCACGGAGTACTCCAGTTTTCTCCTTTCCATAACATGACCAAAGAAGGTAGATTGTCACCTTCTGCAGTGTGCCATCACTTCTCTTCGTGAGTCAGTTTCTTTCAAGACATCTTCATTACTTTAAAAAAAAAAAAAACTATCTCGGACGGTCTCGCCATTCATCTGTACAATCACATCTCCGCCGCTTAGATAAACAAAAAAAAAGGCTGGCTTAGTTATCACATAACAATAAAAAATCCTCTGCTGTGTGGATTCGAGCTCAAAACTATATGGCCTGATTTTTTTCTTCTACGTTTCTAACCCAGTGACCAGCTAACCGGCATTTTACCATTGCCTGCTGCAGCTCCAAAACATCACAAACTCCTGTTTCTTCCTCAGGTTTGCGCTGGTCGAGAAGCTGGTGGTTGTCATCCGGAAGTCAACAACACCTGCATCTACTGTTGTTCGGATCCAACCGTATGCCAGCTTCAGAAGGACGACCTTTTCACATGTATGTTTATTGGATTGTGTGTTTGTTTATTCGACGGATCAACATTATGGCACACGAGTGTAACCCATAAGTGCTCCGTTCTACTTCTAATTCAAGCCTGAGTCTGAAGAATTTCAGCACAGTGCACGAACTCCGTTGCACTGGCAAGGATACTGAAATACTTTGGGTTCGTTTTCAACTCCATATTTTACATCGGCAGCGCCTCTTTTTCAATTTCCAATTGCCAAGAGATTTTTTTTACGTGCGTAACAGTACACACGGGCGCCCAAACTAACTACCTAGAGATCAGGGGAAATAACTAGAAGTCCCCGTGAAAAAATCTCAGCCGGGACCCGGAACCTCCAGCGGACAGCATATCTCAAGACCACTCAGCCCCACATGTATCAGAGTAACTAAAGATATATGTTGGGTTTTGTAAGACAAGCACAACCACCACGATATAGTATTGTTCAGTAAAATATCCTTTTTCATGCCGTCGGGTGATTGGAAAAACATATTTTATAGACCAACTGGAACTTGGTGGTTGATGTGGTCAGCATCACATCGGACGTCTTTACTTCCCTCCCAGGACTGCACCGGGTACCCATTCAAGTCTGGGTCAACCTGGGAGCGAGGACCATTAAAAAAAAAAAAAATTTAAAAATACGGTTTCGCCAGGAGCAGAATCCACATCAATGACTTTTATAACAACACTAATAATTATCCTGAACAGAGTAAAGTCTTGTTAACACGAACTTTACCAATGGATAAAAAAAGAGTTCGTGTTAAAAATTAATGCTAGCTGGAGATCAATAACTATGCATCTCATGGGACCAAAAATTGTGCTAATTTTAACCGAATGTTTTTCTTAAGCTCGTTTGTGTTAACCAAATTTTACCGCCAAATTGACGATTACTGCTTTTATTTCACTTTTGCGGTTAAGGCAGGAGGGTCTTTGAACCTGACGATTTACGGCCGCATGGCTAGTGCTGTCGCCACGACTGTGCAGGGAAGGAATTATTTGGCATCCGACAGAAAAAAATATCCAGCCTTACCGAGGATTCGAACCCAGGTCTCCCGCTTGATAGCCCATTATTCTTACCCTTCAGCCAGCCGTTCCTCAGGTTTTATTGTATGCTAACAATAAATGAGGGGTTAAAAAAAATGTAACAAATTAAAATAATAATAATAAAAAAATTACATATTAAAAATTTAACAAATTAATTAAAAAAATCAAATAATAAATTTAAAAAGAAATGTTATCGGTGCAATGTAATTTCAGTCACAATAACAAACATACAATAATGATGACAAAGATGTATCAGTTGCAGTAGTTGTAGTAATAGTAACAGTAGCAGCGGCAGCAGCAGTGGTAGCAGCAGCAGCAGTAATAGTAATCATTATAAAAATTACAAGAATTATCGTACTTATAGTAGTATTCATGTAGTAAAATCAACATTGATAATTAATAAACACAAACTTGAAGCGAGAACTTCTATACATAGGGTGGTAAAAAAAAAAAAAGGGGGGGGGGAGCAGATTGCTCTCTTACACATTTTAGGGAAGGGGCGCGGCAAAAAAAAAAAAAAATGTTGCTTAAAGACCTGAAGGTGATTAAGCATGTAGCTTCCAGTACCAGTTTCCCTTACATGACCTTAAAAAACCAACCCCGGCATCTTTTTGGTTGTAGTTTTTTTCGGGAAATTTTACGGTCAGTAGTTTGCTGCCGAGGAGCGGTTAGGACGCTTGGCTCACAAGCGGGAGACCTAGGTTCGAATCCTCAGTAAGGCTGGTGATTTTTTCTCACGGGGCAAATTTTTTTTTTAAGTAACCAGAAACCATGAGTTGTTAACTCTTTGGCTCGGTACTATGGATATCGCAACCCTTCGGCCTTGATTCCATTATTGGTACCGTTAATTTGGGAGAAATGTGGCTTTTCTGCCTACCCCCGGGAGTGGACCCGGTATAAAATCCTCACCTACACAGTCATGGCGATAACACTAGATATGCGGCCCTAAATTCTCAGTCTCAAAGACCCCCCCCCCCCCCCGCCTACACCGCAAAAGTGGCATAATAAACGGCAGTTACTGGCAGTTTACTACTGCTACTGAAGGCCTGCTCTCGATATCGCAGTCGAAACGAACTCAAGGCGAAAAAATCACTTGTAGCTATGATCGAACCCAGCACCCCGGCATTACGAGGCGCGTTCGCAATGCCCAAGCCTTAGACACCGAAAGTAGCAATAAGGCCATCAAAAAATAACCACTTGCAATCTTTCACATCCCCAAATCATTGAAATGAGACAGTTCCTTCTCTGTAACGGTTGCCTAATGTCGTTTGGTCATCGAGTGTAGAAAAGCCAGCCTGGGAAAACCCAAAAATAAAACTACCATCTCAGGCCATTCTAGAAAAGGTCTGCTTTGTAACTAAATGTTGACGTCATTAGGTGGTTTTCTTTTTTTAACTCTTTAGTCCTGCCCAATCACCCCCGTTCGTTTGGATTTTTTAACTACACATCCCCAGGGTCGGCTTATAAGGGTTAAAGGCTATCGATTATGTCACAGCACATAAAAGAAAGGTGAATAAAAGACGTCTATTTTTCTTTTCTTTCCCTTTTTTTTTTTCCCCGGGGAAAAAAAACCCCCCAAAAAAATTCCCCAAAACAATCCGGGGGGGGAAAAAAAAAACCCCCCCCCCCCCCCCGGGGGGGTTAAAACCCCCTTTTTTAAAAAGGGAAAAAAAAAACCCCAACCCAAAAACCCAAAAATTTTAAAAAAATTTCCCCCCCCGGGGGGGCCAATTTTTTTCCCCCAAAAAACCCCCCGGGGGAAAAAAAAAAAACCCCGGGAAAAAAAAATTTTTGGGCCTTTTTTCCCTTTTTTTTTTTCCCCCCGGGGGAAAAAAAGGGGGGGGGCCCAAAAAAAAAACCCCCCCCTTTGGGGGGGTTTTTTCCCGGGGCCCCCTTTTTTTTTTTTTGGGGGGTTTTTTTTTAAAAAAAGGGGGGGCAAAACCCCTTTTTTTTTCCCCTTTTTTTCCCCGGGGGGAAACCCCGGGGGAAAAAATTTTTAAAAAAAATTTTTTAAAAAAACCCCCCTTTTTTTTTTTTTTGGTTTTTTCCTTTTTTTTTTTTTTTAAAAAAAAAGGGGGGGAAAAAAAAAAGGGGGGGGGGGGGGGGGGGGGGGGGTTTTTTTTTTTTTTTTTTTTTAAAAAAAATTTTTTTTTTTTTTTTTTTTTTTTTTTTTTTTTTTTTTTTTTTTTTTTTTTTTTTTTTTTTTTTTTTTTTTTTTTTCCCCCCCCCCGGGGGGGGGGGGGGGGGGGGGGGGGGGTTTTTTTTTTTTTTTTTTTTTTTTTTTTTTCCCCCCCCCCCGGGGGGGGCCCCCCCTTTTTTTTTTTTTTTTTTTTTCTTTTTTTCTTTTTTCCCCCTTTTTTTTTTTCTTTTCTTTTTTTTTTTTTCTTTTTTCTTTTTTTTTTTTTTTTCTTTTTTTTTTTTTTCTTTTTTCTTTTTTTTTTTTTTTCCTTTTTTTTTTTCCTTTTTTTTTTTTCCCCCAAAATTTTTTTTTTTTTTTTTCCCCTTTTTCCCCCCTTTTTTTTTTTTTTTTTTTCCCTTTTTTTTTTTTCCCCCTTTTTTTTTTTTTTTTTTTCCCCTTTTTTTTTTTGTTTAAAAAAATTTTTTTTGGGGGGGTTTTTAAGGGGGCCCTTTTTTGGGGGGGCCCCCCCCAACCTTTTTTTTTTCCCCCCTTTTTTTCC
>CAJHNH020002368.1:88951-111716 GCA_905116865.2 Candidula unifasciata | reverse complement strand
ACGGTAGAAAAGGCACGCCGGGTCCCAAGCGAATCCCTATCAGGAGGCAAGGCAGGCAGCGAACGGGAGGGGCTGTACGAAGTTTGGTTGCATTTAAAGAACAAACACAGTGCCCTCTGTCGTGCCGAGCGTTTCTGTAACAACAGACGGAGAACCAAAAGGGAGCGAGAGAAATTCTTTAGGGACCCGTATCAGTTTTGCCCCGAGGTCTATTCGAGCAACCGAAGTCTGGGTACTCTGGTTGTCAGTCAGGAAGAACTAGAGCTACATCTACGCAAGATGTACTCGGATAAAAAGAGGAGAGAGCCTCTCGATGACAATCCAGAGATCCTTAGCGGACTCAAACAGCCTTCGGTGCCGAAGGTACCATTTAAACTGGTAACCTCCCCTTTGGTCTGAGGTTGAGGACGTTGTGAAAAAGGCCAGCGGCAAGTCTGCCCCAGGTCCGAACGGTGTTCCGTACGTTCTTTACAAGCGTTGCCCGAAAATCCTTAAAATGCTTCACGTCTTGTTGAGACAAGCGTGGATCCGCAATCACATATGTCCAGAGTGGTCAAAGGCAAATGGGGTCTACATTCCCAAAGAGCAGGACTCGAAGAGTCTTTCCCAATTCAGGCCCATCTCGTTGTTGAATGTCGAGGGTAAGATATTCTTCTCAGTCATGGCTCGCCAGCTCACACAGTATCTGATGACTAACAAGTACATAGATACGAGTGTTCAGAAGGGTGGCATTCCAGGCGTTCCTGGGTGCCTTGAACACGCGACCATGATTTGGGAGGCTATCCAGAGAGCCAAGTAATTCGGTAATTCTGTGCAGCGGGGAAGCAGCCCTGAGCTTCATGAACTCAGGTGGGCCCACCTCCGAATACGTTTAGGAATCGTGGGCCGAAACGTGTGTCGAAAGAGGATAATTTCTACTGATGACTGTAGATCCCCGCTGTACTTGCTCCCTGTGAGTTTATTCTTATTATTAGGAGGTATGATAACAGTCTGTTATAAAGTTAGATGGTAAAACAGCAGACTATGGTAAAGTCAGGCGGTAAAATAACAGCCTATGGTAAAGTTATTAGGTAAATCAACAACCTAGGGTGAAGAAATAAGGTAAAATATCAGCATATGTTAACGTTTAGAGGTAAAATTACAGGCTATGGTAAAGTTGGGAGGTACAATACTAGCCTATGGTTAAGTTAGGCCGTAAAGTCTATGGTAAAGTTCAAAGTTAGAGTAACATTTTTTGGCACAGGTAATAGTAGACGTGACCTCCCATGTAAAGATAAGGCTGACTCTTTAAGGGGTCACTACACGGCATTTTTTTTCCAATTTATGACAAAAATATCACCTTTTCAATGTGTTCGTTTTTGTAAAGTTCGGCATTCGTAGAATAGATGACACACAAAATTTATGTCATTTGTAAACAATTTAGCATTGAAAAGTTAATACTAACGACAACTCCTCGTGTACTTTTTTAAGAGAAAAAAATGATTAAAAGTCAGTTTTCTCAAATCTCTGTATTTTAGTTTGCTGTGTGTGTAAAATCCTAAAATCTAAGCTAATATAAAGAGTAGAAACATGAAATTTTGTATGCATATTTCGTAAACAATATTATAGGGACTGGTCTATCTAAAAGTAAATTTTAGAAAGTTTTTGTTTTTTAAAATTTGATTATTGTCCGATGATGCTAAATGTTTTTTAAAAACATGTATAAAGTAAATAAACTAGACACGTACCTGTAAATAGGATAAAAGGTCACGAATCCATCATCTATTGTTGAATACCTATGTTTGTTTTTAAAATTTTAGGATCCTAAGTACATATTGTTTTTTTTTCACAAGATGGCGGCTATTGCCATGACAACTATGAATTTTTTAACACTTAAAGTATACAAATGTAATAACTTGTATCCCTACAAATGACCATTATAAAATAACTGCTCTAACTCTGTAAATAAAAAAATAATTTTTTTTTGGTGTAGTGACCCCTTAAGTCCCACGGAACGCATCATATGTGGCTGATGAGTGCCCGGATGAAAATACGGCCTCTAATTGATTCTCAAACTACTTCCGAGGCGGTAAATACAACTATTTACGTAGCACATATCAAGAAGCTCTGTAAAACCTGACGCTAAAAGGCAACGCAGGACTAGAGAAAAAGAAAGAAAGAAGAAAACGGTTATGTGTTTATTTACATTCAGGGAATATCATAGAGTTTAGCTCTATATGGTCGATTAATGGACTGGTTTTATCAGCTATAATATCCGTGCTATCTCGTGATGGGCTCTTTAATGGCAGT
Organism: Candidula unifasciata; assembly: GCA_905116865.2. Lineage (NCBI taxonomy): Eukaryota > Metazoa > Mollusca > Gastropoda > Stylommatophora > Geomitridae > Candidula > Candidula unifasciata. Next base: position 109,427 of record CAJHNH020002368.1, on the reverse strand, counting down.
GGAGTTCCAGAGCAGGAAAGCGCCGTATTGATTCGCCTGTCCAGTTGCAACATGGAATCAGGGATTCTCATGTTTGTATCAAAGGGGCAGGATTTGAAATCAGTCAGTTATTTCGTATTCTTCTTTTCGTTCACCCGAGTGACTTAACTGCCGTGTGCTAGTTTGTAGCATAGTAGTTCAGCCGACACATCCAGGCATTTGTGGGGGCGTTTGTTCATGGGGCATTTGTTCATTAGGTTAGCCTCCCAAAGTTAGTTATTTAATCGATTGATCATCCTTACAGAACATTGTACAAGTCCATAGGCGCTTAGATCCCATCTTCAGCTGCTACCACTGCGTGTGGCAACTGATAACACCAGTTCTATTTTGGTTTACTATTCTTCTTTGGCTACAAATAATATTTTTAAGCATGATGTTCATGTAATATTGACACCGGTGCCGATTCACATTCTCTTCTAAATCATACAATCGTCCTGCCTCATTGAGAGCACTATGAATATCGGCCCGGTGCACTGCTTTTTATGTGCCTATCTTGGTCCTGACCTTAGTTGCCAGATCGACGGAACCTCAAATGCGTATCAGGTACAGTCCTGAAAAGTAAAAGCGGCCGGCGTGGTGTTGACTGCATCACCCACCGAGTGCCAATTGATATATCAAATATATATCTAGCCCTATATGCCTATTACGTCAGAAGGCGTAGAAAACGGTCCTATATTGTTTACTTTTACGGTTAGAAACCTGTAGTCTAGTGTTGTTAAACACACACACGCTCACACACACACATCTATACGTATACATATGTGTGTGTACATGTGTGTTTGTGTGTGTGTGTGTGTACGTGTGTGTGTGTGTGTGTGTTTCCTTCTATATTTGCATTCTGTATGATTAACATCTTAAGAATGAGAATCACACAGATAAAAAATCACAGAAATCCAGTTCAACCGTAACGGATATAGCACAGTTACATTGGGCCACCATAAAACGGTTCGTGTGCTGTTGGGATGTGTCACGTGGAGCGCATGTTGTCATGAAGGACTGTTTTCTGAGAACTTTCTATAATATTTAAATTCAAAAACCTTGATTTTTATTCTTCATTAATTGTGAAATGCTCGGTTGCTACATGACGAACAAACCCCCCCCCCCCCCCTCTTCAACGGTTTTCTGCTGTTTGTTTACTGCAAGATCACATTACAATGTTTACAGATCAACGTGTTACTTTCTGTCTGCGATTCGTTTACCAAATAACGTTCGTTGTTCTGTGATCCTAAACAAGATAATTAATAGCGCTACTTTTATTATCTCCCTTTATAATTAAAAGGCAGCACTTATAAATAGAGGATATGTTGTGTGTGTGTGTGTGTGTGTGTGTGTGTGTGTGTGGACGTGTGTGAGTGTGTGTATGTGTGTGTGTGAGTGTGTGTGTGTGTGAGAGAGAGAGAGAGAGAGCAGGGTTGCCAGGTCAAATCAACCCGACAATGTTTACCAGGAAATTTAGTGATATTGACCAAATTATCGTTTTGTTCACGACTGTAACATTAACCAAATCCCCAAAGATCGTCATTAGCAGTTTTTTTTTTCCAGAGAAAACACGAGGTTAAGGATGGAGGGGGACAAAAAGTTTGGGGGGGGGGGGGGGGGCACTTATCCATAAATGTGCGTTCGTTTTTTTTTCCCTCAGAATGTGTCCAGTTTTCTGTCGTATAACTATTGAAACCAACTGTTGCTCAGACTGTTCTCTTTTTACTTCAATCCCCTTGAATTCCCCCCCCCCCCACCTCTAATGTTCGTCCTTCGGCTCAGGTATTTGTTTTCGAATCTTTCTTTCCATATCTTTAGTAACGTTTTAACTTTCACTATCAAAAGTTAAAAGCTGAAATAATGTTTGAATTCTTCTTATCTCTTTACGGGGCCCCATTGTGGGAGTAGGTGGGTGGTGGGGGGACAAGAATAGACCCAGCGCTGCTCCAAAAAGCATGTTGTAAGAGTCGATTAACTGAGGGCTTTCTTTCGAAGTCAGAGTGCATCTGCTTAAGAGGCACGGTTTCCAGTGTGGGTTCCGGGGCCCTAATATATACGGAAAACAAGAATAGACCCACTGCCCACACACATACACAAAACATGTCGTATGAGTCGACTAATTTAGAGCTTCAAAGTCAAAGTGCATATGCCTGAGAGGCAAGGAACCAACAGTCTGCACCCCAATAAGTCAGGTCTGTAAAACGGTTGCGCATGCAACTCAAATTCTGGAACGGGACTACAGTTCAGAAGTGGACGAACGACCAGAACTTTCCACTGGAGTTTACAGCTGATAGACGCGAAGAAGAAGAAGAAGAAGAGAGGCAAGGAATAAACATTCATCATACACAAACGACAGATTTGTAAAACGGATGTGCATGCAACACTCCGGCTCTGGAACAAGACTAAAGTCCAGAGGTGGACGAACAACCAGAACTTCCGCTGGAGCTTAAAGCCGGTGAACATAGAGCTTTTAGAATTGAAGATATATATTTTATATTTAAATAATGTGGACACAAACAATACATTGTACACCTATCTCGTGATAGGTGTAAACTCTATCTTATTTTACCACAGCAGGACATCACACAAGCGATAAACACCCGATGACACAAAGTGCCACCATATAAAGGATCACCCGTGGAGAGATTCCAGCGTTCAGCCATTAGACCATATTTATGGCCGTGCTATATTGCGGCCCCTGGCAAGAGCCAGAGTAGGGCTTCAAATAACGAAAAACTGAATCCCACAAAGGAATGACAAAGCATGGACATTGCACACGTTATTGCTTGGCATCCCATCAGGTGTGTTACTAAAGAGTTGCATCGACGTATAGCGAAGCAAGGAAACTCCCGTGGTGTAGCGGCTAGACGCTGGCCTGCAGATGGGAAAGTCGTGGGTTCGGGTCCTGATGGAGCCAGACTTTTTACAAAGATGGCCATGGCTATCAAACGGTAGTCCTGAGAAGCAAAGGCGGCCGGTGTGTGATGAAGACCCCATCAGCCACAGAGTGCCGATCGGTCTATAAAATATAGGGCTAGCCCTTTATCTTGATACGTCTTCAAGCGTGGAAAAAGGTTTCTTTACATTACCTACTTTTAATAAAGCATTAAAAAAAAAAAAAATGGATAAACTTCACAGAAACACGAAAAAAAGTATCTTGCGACCAGCTTTGTTGTCAAATCGCCGGAAGTTCACAGTCATGTGACTTACCAGGGTAACTTGGAATAGTTATAATAGAAATAATAATTTAAAGTTCCACATTTTGGTCATGCGTTTAAAATATTATCAGCCAATTCACGATCATCCAGCTGTGGATTTCCGACCAGGTCAGTTCCCGTGTTGCCAACATAACATATTTTCATCACCTAGTCAATAGTTATACCAAGTAACCTGTTAGATAATATACATCACTGCTTAACACCGGTTTCAATTGCAAGCCAATCCACTTAAACCATCATACGTTCGCACTGCACACTCTGAGCATCCACACATTGCTTTAATAATGTTTATTATTTTTAATTTGTATATCATAGACCATAGTAGTCAAATTGCATACAGTGATATTCTGTACAAACTTTAAGAAGTCTTGTGAAAATTGATTAGATTCATTATAAGGTACTTTTGTTTTTCACCAGTCTTCTAAAAAAAGTCTCAATGTAGTTAATTGATCTAAATAATTTTAGTCGCCCTAACTCTAAAAAATCCGGCTCAATATGGGACGCAATTAGTTTTGTTAGTTTAATCACCACCCCGGCTTTCGTCGGGGGCCCAAATGTAACCTAACAGTTGAACGGGGTTTCTACTCACATTGGCGACCGGATCTACAATTGGCTGGCAGATAGACGACTTCGTCGCCTGTCTGGACAATTTTTGGGTCTGTCTCTTTTGATAGCATCAGCACTGCCGGAGTCTTTTGCAAGCTACATGGTGGCCAGCAATGCTAAGACATTTTATGTGACACACATAACCTAGTCACAATTATAACTTAAAGCTCATCCTTTGAGGATTCTGGTGGAACGTGACGATTTTGTGTTTTTTTTTAGTAGCTAAGCAACGGAACGGGTTTCTGCTATTTGTGCCTGGGGGATTCTCATCCACATAGTGGCACTTTAAGTCATCGGGTGCTAATTGCTTATTGTGCGGTCCTGGTGGGGTTGAATGTCACTTACTGTTAGTGTAAGCAGCTTCTTCTGGGACAAGTCAGATGTGGTCAAGACCCTTTGGGAACAAGCAACGGAATCAGTAGAGAAACAAGATTATGGCCTGGAGAGAATGATGCATCTGTGTGTATCCAGAGGGCCTGGCCGGCTCACTACACTAAGAGGAAAGGCAAGACGGACATATTACCAGATTGTGATCGGTACCATCAGTATTGGAACTCTGCACTGGCTGCTGAAGATAAGAACGGAGCATGCATTGGAATGCCTCGAGTGCTGCGATGTCAATTCTTGACTCAACTCAACTAAAGTCATTCTGGGTCGTAATGTAAATTATACTTATGACCAAATAAGAAATAGACAACATGTGCAGCTCTGTACTGATCACCAAGTAAGATAAAGACAACATGTGCAGCTCTGTACTTATCACCAAGTAAGATACAGACAACATGTGCAGCTCTGTACTTATCACCATGTAAGATACAGACAACATGTGCAGCTCTGTACTTATCACCATGTAAGATACAGACAACATGTGCAGCTCTGTACTGATCACCAAGTAAGATACAGACAACATGTGCAGCTCTGTACTCATCACCAAGTAAGATACAGACAACATGTGCAGCTCTGTACTGATCACCAAGTAAGATACAGACAACATGTGCAGCTCTGTACTGATCACCAAGTAAGATATAGACAACATGTGCAGCTCTGTACTGATCACCAAGTAAGATATAGACAACATGTGCAGCTCTGTACTCATCACCAAGTAAGATACAGACAACATGTGCAGCTCTGTACTGATCACCAAGTAAGATACAGACAACATGTGCAGCTCTGTACTGATCACCAAGTAAGATACAGACAGCATGTGCAGCTCTGTACTGATCACCAAGTAAGATACAGACAACATGTGCAGCTCTGTACTGATCACCAAGTAAGATACAGACAACATGTGCAGCTCTGTACTGATCACCAAGTAAGATACAGACAACATGTGCAGCTCTGTACTGATCACCAAGTAAGATACAGACAACATGTGCAGCTCTGTACTCATCACCAAGTAAGATACAGACAACATGTGCAGCTCTGTACTCATCACCAAGTAAGATACAGACAACATGTGCAGCTCTGTACTCATCACCAAGTAAGATACAGACAACATGTGCAGCCCTGTACTCATCACCAAGTAAGATACAGACAACATGTGCAGCTCTGTACTCATCACCATGTAAGATACAGACAACATGTGCAGCTCTGTACTGATCACCAAGTAAGATACAGACAACATGTGCAGCTCCGTACTTATCACCAAGTAAGATACAGACAACATGTGCAGCTCTGTACTGATCACCAAGTAAGATACAGACAACATGTGCAGCTCTGTACTGATCACCAAGTAAGATACAGACAACATGTGCAGCTCTGTACTGATCACCAAGTAAGATACAGACAACATGTGCAGCTCTGTACTGATCACCAAGTAAGATACAGACAACATGTGCAGCTCTGTACTGATCACCAAGTAAGATACAGACAACATGTGCAGCCCTGTACTTATCACCAAGTAAGATACAGACAACATGTGCAGCTCTGTACTGATCACCAAGTAAGAAATAGACAATATGTGCAACTCTGACACATGTTCATCTTATCTTTCATTTCAGATGAGCTGCCATCCCTGGGATTGCCTACAAACATATTAGGTAAATGGACATTTGCCGTTTGGCATTTGAGAGCTTGTGTTTGAACAGAACAAAAAACCGAATTATCTAGCTTCCGAATGTTTCTGCCTATTTATAGATTCCCATTTTATGTTCTGTCTAGCAGGTTGCTTCTTTTCTTAGCTTTAACATTTGAACAGAAGATGAGCAGTGGTTTTAAAACTTTTTTAACATGGTGTTCTTTTGAGTATGTAGCAAGACCCAACTCCCCCCCCCCCCCCCCCCCCCACATTTCTTTCCAACTTTTAAATAAAACGTGAGTAAAAAGCATCATTGTATGGGTTCCAGCTCCTCCCCCTTCCCCTTCTGGTAGAAAACAGTAGACCCACAGCCTCCTCAACAAGCATGTCGTAGGAGTTTACAGCCGGTGAACAAAGAAGAAATAAGAAGATTAAAAAAAGGAGAAAAACAGGAAATCTTCAAAGCGTCTATTCACAAGAACTTGGAGAAACACGTCCGTTTAAATCAAAGCGTAGGTAACATCAAAAGTAAAGGACTTTATTCCCCACGCCTTTCAGGCGTGCTGGGTATATAGGTCTAGACCTATATTTTATAGACCAACGGCACAAGATGAGTGATGTCGTCAGCATCACACCGGTCGCCTTTACTTCCCAGGACTGTACCTGGTACCAACTCAAGGCTGGGCCGACATGGGAGCCAAAGTCATTTTTGAAAAAAAGTCCCGCTCTGCCAGGGAGAGAACCCGCTGACTTCCGATCCGCGACGAACGTATAGCCGCTCCGCCACTGCGACTCCCCAAATCACATAGGAAATTTGTCTAATCAAACTGGACATTTTTCAGATCATATAAGTCGTTTTTAAAACCACATTGGATTTTCCAAACAAATAGTACACTTTTTAAAACAAACTCGACACAGTTTGTTTTCAACAATTAATACTTTTGAACAAAGAAAGTATTGAGAATAAAATCCTGCTGCTGCTGTCTTCAAGTTCATTATCATATGTAGGACATAGTTTGCGCAGTCTTGCTGTGTTACTGTCCCAATGCTTTCTTCAATGACCTTGCTTAGTGTCTGGTCGGGCGTCGAATTCCTTGCTAAGTGTCTGGTCGGGTGTCGGATTCCTTGCTTAGTGTCTGGCCGAGCGTCGGATTCGTTGCTAAGTGTCTGGTCGGGCGTCGGATTCCTTGCTAAGAGTCTGGTCGGGCGTCGGATTCCTTGCTGAGTGTCTGGTCGGGCGTCGGATTCCTTGCTTAGTGTCTGGTCGGGCGTCGGATTCCTTGCTTAATGTCTGGTCGGGCGTCGGATTCCTTGCTTAGTGTCTGGCAGGGCGTCGGATTCCTTGCTTAGTATCTGGCAGGGCGTCGGATTCCTTGCTTAGTGTCTGGTCGGGCGTCGGATTCCTTGCTAAGTGTCTGGCCGAGCGTCGGTTCGTTGCTAAGTGTCTGGTCGGGCGTCGGATTCCTTGCTAAGAGTCTGGTCGGGCGTCGGATTCCTTGGTTAGTGTCTGGTCGGGCGTCGGATTCCTTGCTTAGTGTCTGGTCGGGCGTCGGATTCCTTGCTTAGTGTCTGGCAGGGCGTCGGATTCCTTGCTTAGTATCTGGTCGGGCGTCGGATTCCTTGCTTAGTGTCTGGCAGGGCGTCGGATTCCTTGCTTAGTATCTGGTCGGGCGTCGGATTCCTTGCTAAGTGTCTGGCCGAGCGTCGGATTCCTTGCTAAGTGTCTGGCCGAGCGTCGGATTCCTTGCTAAGTGTCTGGCAGGGCGTCGGATTCCTTGCTAAGTGTCTGGCAGGGCGTCGGATTCCTTGCGAAGTGTCTGGCCGAGCGTCGGATTCCTTGCTAAGTGTCTGGCCGAGCGTCGGATTCGTACCTCTCACTGTGGGCAGGATTATGTTTAATCGTGTCCCTCTCCTCGAGCGAGCCTGTGTCCGTCGCATATGAAGACTGAATCCACACTCATCAGTGAAGATGCACTTCTCCTTGTCTTGTGGAGCATGTGCTGAGAAATCGAGAGCAGAAGTTTGCGGCTTAAAATCGTCGTGATTCTGTTGACGCGGTCAAATTTGTTATGACACTTCTTTAGGGTGATTTGAAGCTTTCTAAGGCCATTAAAAATTGAAGATACGGTCAGGTCAATTCAGTTTTCCTTGTTTAGCTGCTGTATCTCCACTAAAGTGTCATCTAGATGTCGTTCAAAAATATTTTTAATATGCTACAGGACATTGGGTGTCAGCTTCTATTTGTTGTTTCCACCGCAGTCTCGCTGGGAAATGGCACCTTCTCGTTTGTAAGCACTGATGATGTTTCTTGCTGTGTTGTCGTTGATACCAGCGACTTGAGCTGCCTTGTGGGTAGTTTTTCCATCGACTAACACAAGCTAATAAAAACCTTTTTTATCGGCTAAGTTCGGTTCGCTTACACCGCTGTTGCCACAGATACGCGTCGTTGTGTGGTTGGTTGCTCCTTTTTGGTTGCTTCGCTAATTTTACAGGACTGTACAATAAAATGGATAAAATAATATTCCTCTATATATAGATATCGCAATAGAACATTCCAGAAAGAATAAAGTAATATGTGTTCCTGTATATACTCGAATTTAGCTATTAAAAATCTTTTCTTTAATTTTGTCCAGTTTGGTTTGAAAAATGTCCTGAGTGGTTTGACAATCGTCTAGTTTGATTTGAAAAATTTCCTCAGCGGTTTGAAAATAGTCCGGCTTGATTTGAAAAACGTCCTGAATGATTTGAAAAATGTCCACTTTGCTTTGAAAAAGGTCCTAGGTGGTTTGAAAATCGTCAAGTTTGATTTGAAAAACGTCCTAGGTGGTTTGAAAAATGTCTAGTTTAAAGTGAAAATGGAATATATATGTGTGTGTGTATATTACGTTTACAAACATACACACACACACACACATATATATATATATATATATATATATATATATATATATATATATATATATATATATATATATATACATATATATATGTATATATGTGTGTGTCTGTGTGTATTACGTTTACACACACACACAAACACACCCACACACACATACACACACCCACACACATTTGTCCTTTGTTTCACTGTTCTGTTTCATATCAGTCAAGATTTTTAAAATTGTAATAACACTTTGTCTAAAAACCTTCCCGTACTGGTTGCAGGGCCCACCTTGTAGGGAGACAACCCTGGCAGGCATGGAATGCGATTGATTAAGAATTAGCTGAATTCAGATATGTTGGACCGCAGTGTGCAGAGGTAAAGCCTGGCTGTAAACCACAACGCAGCCCAGTTGTAAAAAAAAAAAAAACCACACACACACGCTACCAAGTGCCCCATTAGAGGCGAACGCAAAAGAAACAGAAGTCTAATAATCTTGCTTAACATTCACGCCCTAATACATATGCTTGTTTTCCTTTATCCACCCTTGATTCAGCAACAACAACGGCTACAGCAGCACCAGCAACATCAGCACCAACAACATCAGCATCAACAGCAACACCAACAACAAGAACAGCCAGTGTCGCTACAGAAACGCCAGTGACAACTATATCCCAGACAACATCCACAGTAACTCCAGCCACAGCAACAGAAACAACAGCGACATCAATTGCAACACAGACAACATCCACAACAGCAGCATCAATAGAAACACAAGCAACAGCAACAACAACATCATCACCACCAACAGAAACAGCAGCAGCATCAACGGAAACAGAAACAACAGCAACAACAACCACTCAACAAACAACTATGTCCTCAACAACACCTGCAACGATCCGCTGTGTGCAGTGCGGCGAATTCTCTGGACACACCTCATGCAAACCCGACGACCACGTACTGAACCAACCAGAAGCGTGCCCGAATCACCTACCTTATTGTTTTTCACGTTTCGCAAAGAATAGTACTGATATCTCGATCTATAAGGGGTTGGTATATTCTTTTTTTGTGTGTGCTTTTGTCCATTGACTAAGACACTTTCTTACATCTTTCTATTGTATATATATATATATAAACAGTGGAACCTCGCTTAACGAGAATAATTTGTTCCAGAATCATACTCGTTAAGCGAAATACTCGTTATGCGAAACAGTTTTTTCTCAGATAAAATAATGTGAAATACGATAATGCGTTCCCTACCGAAAAAAAAAAAAAAAAATACTCACAAAATGTTATGAATTACGTTTATTCAAAGAAAGTAATATACATATTGCTAAGGAGAGTGAATCATCTTCATCTTTTCTTCAAACGCAGAACGAACCAACCTGGAATTCGAATTCGATTTGCAGAAGAAAAAAAAAGTCGAAATAATTATGATACATAGCTAATTATTTTTTTTACTAGAAAGATGCCAACTCTGTAAAATTTGGGGAACATGCGACACAGCATTATCATTAAATAAATTTGCAGCACGCATAGCCATTTCCTTATTAGGGTGATACTTCTCAATGTAAGATGCAACTGTTTCCCATGCTTTCAGGATTTCTCTTATTTCGCCAGAAGATTGTTGCTTTTCTGTTACCTGCTCCTCCTCCTCTGACAAACTTCCCTCCAAAACTTCTTGCTGTGAAACACAATGCAACTCCATAAGCTCTTCGGTAGTCAGCTCTTTCCTGTGCTCTTCCACAAGCTCTTCGATATCACTGTTATCCACCTGCAATCCCATAATAGTGGCCAAAGACACAATCTTGTTAACTACAGGTTCCACATGTACTGCCTCGAACCCCTCAAAGTCACAAATCGACACCGCTCTCCGGCCAAAGCTTCTTCCAAACAGAAGTTAGGGTTCTCTTGGTAACCCCTTGCCCCGCCTTGTCGATCATTCTGAGGCAGGCAACGATGTGAAAGTGATTTTTCCAAAACTCTTTGAGAGTGAGCTTGACCGTTGGTCACTTCAGTCACCTGAAAACAATGCTCGAAGAGTGCTTTAGTGTTGAGCTTCTTAAAGTTAGAAATAACTTGCTGGTCCATGGGCTGGAGTAACGAAGTAGTGTCCGGAGGCAAAAACTGGATCTTGATGAACTTAATTTCTTCAGGGAGGTCATCTTGTAGGCCTGAAGGATTCATGTACATATATCACAATATACACAAGTCTGAGAAAATGTGTGATCACAAGCGACACTACGATGCTAATGAGTGCTAAACACAGACTGATGTAAGAGTCTGGAACTCCCCCTCTCCTGGCCACTCGTTATGCGAAACGTCGCTCGTTAAGCAAGTCATTCTTTTACAATTTGTTTTGCTCGTTATGCTAATTGCTCGTTATGAGAGGTGCTCATTAAGCGAGGTTCCACTGTATATATATATATATATATATATATATATATATATATATATATATATATTATATCATTATCATTAGCATGTGCCATGCCAATTGGCGTAGGCGCTCATGCGTCTCCACAGCTCACGATCCCTGGTTGACTGGAGATATATATATATATATATGTGTGTGTGTGTATGTGTGTATATAAATATATATATACACACACACACAGACATATATATTTAATATTTAATATATACAAAATGAAAGTATATGACCCTTTCCCAGGCCTTCGGGCCTATTAAGCATAAAGACAAATCGGACTCGGTTGGCGATGAGGTCAACATGACACCAACGACATTTAATTCACGTGACTTTACCTGGTACCCATTTAAGGTCAAGTCGACCTGGGTGCTCATTTTTTTAAATAAAAAATCTCAGAGCCTCAACCCACGACCGTCGGATCCGCAGGCGAGAGATTTTCTGCTACACCAGGGTGGCTCCTTCTTGATCTCGCAGTTAGCGTCAATTCGCAGAAAATCGCATGGATGTCTTTGTCTTCCAGGGGTTGGTCTATCATTAGTTCATTTGTCTATCACACTAACGATAACTGTTTACATGTTTCTCTCGTACTGTCAGCATCAGTTCACACAGAACGGCACTGAAGCCTTCGTTTAGAAGTGGTTGGTATATCATTTGTTCATTTATCCATCACACTAACGATAACTGTTTACATGTTTCTCTCGTACTGTCAGTATCAGTTTACACAGAACGGCACTGACACCTTCGTCTAGAAGTGGTTGGTATATCATTTTTAAAAAATGTCCATAGCACTAGACCTCTAGACACAGTGTACCCATTTTAGTTTGAGCTAAAACATGACAACAAGCCAGTTTAATATAAGCCAGCTTGTGCAACTGACTGGAAATTACACACAAAAGTGCTTGTTTACATTATCCGTCTCCAACACACACGAACACACATCATAATCATCATCATCATTATCATCATTATCATTAAGTGCCTTACCAGATGGCGTAGACGTTCATGGGTAGCCACAGAGCTCTATCACTGGTGTTCTGCATCAATTCCACTGATGATATTCCTCCATGCCACTGTCTTAAGCCATCCACCATCATTTCTCTTGACCTTCTCTGCTTCTTCTAACAGCGATCTTTCCAGTCGTAACAGTATTTTCCAGTGATCCTTTTCTCATCAAATGACCAAAGAACGTTGTCCCCTTCTCATTGGTGTATATAATTTTCTACTTTCATTAGTCATTTCCAAGCATTCAGTGTTGGTTATGCAGGCGGTCCAAGGTATTCTCAATAACCACATCTCAGTTGCCTCAAAACACTTCTTAATTTGTTTGCTCACATTCAAAGATCATTACCATACAACAGAACAGGCTCGATATAACATTTTAATTCTCGTTTATGAACACATACTGAGACAAAATAATTGGGGGAAGAGAAGAAAGGAACGAATGTAGTAATGTACTATTCCCCTGCCACTACCCCATAAGGCATACGATGCTAGACTATATATATGTATGTATATATATATATATATATATATATATATATATATATATATATATATATATATATATATAATCCGGTCAAAATGGACGCTAGGCACAGCCACTGTTTTAAGTCGGAGCAAATTTTTTTCTTCTGACAGACGGTGGCCGTTGCATTTTTGCTCCATTTGTAGACTGAAAAAAATAGGTTCGTCGCCTAGCTTCTGAGTTGAGTGTATGGTGTGACACTGTGAGCTGCAGATTTCATTTGGAAGGTTTTTCGACTGTGACCAACGTAGTAGTGTTAATTATAGATTCAGAAAATGGCGCGATGCCTGTTGTCGCAATAGTGGTGGTGCCATTATGTGATTTAAATTGATCGCGTGTGCAACTTCTGATCTGTTGGTGATTTCTGCTACCATCCATGATTAACTGCATTTCTAATGTCGAACTGTTTGTGTTAGCACTTCAGATGGCTACCGTGTGCTTTTAATGCGTGTGTATGCTAGTGCATATGCTGAGACAGCAGTCTGTAAATCTTTCCACAAGGGACTGTGATAAACATTCTGTGTATTTTTCGTTGGCACAGGAGTGAAGTAACTATGGGGTAAACCATTTGCTATGAAGCGGAAACTAAGATTACCAGATTACTAGATGTATATTTTAAAAATAAATCAGCACTTGATAAGTGAATTAATCAACATCACCCGGCTCACTTTGTACCCATTTTAAACATATAACTTCTGTTTGCTGCAGTGTTCCTAAACCTGTCAAACATTGGACCTGTAATAATCAAAACAGGTTAATATACAGAATCACATCTTCATCATCATCACCATCATCATCACCATCATCATAATCGTCATCATCATAATCATAATGATCATACTCATCAAGTAATAGATACTTTAAAGAGAGTCGCTTCCATCTCGTCTCCTTTCTGATGCCTTTTCCTGTTCAGTTTGTTCTTATGTTGTTGTCCACCGTTATACTGGTCGGCTTCTCTTACTCAAAACCATGCCCTCATTTACAGTTGTTTTCCCCAAAGCCATTGCAAATTATTAAATGGCGAAAACATTTCAGTTTCCAAGACAAGATTCTGTAAACGAGCCAATTTTCATAGATATTAGATCTTTAATAATATCGGCATTTCTTCTGTTCTAGACCTATGGTGTTCCAAGAATCTTTCTGCTGCATTTCAACTGAGAAACCAATATTTTCTTCCACAACAATTACGAGATAGTTGACCACTTACATCCATATCTTGCTACAGGTTAGATATAAGCTCTTAAAATTTTGACTTATACACAGTTTTGAATAACAATAATGTCAACAGTCTTTCACTTACAAATTAATCTTTGTGCTCAACAGTTGTGCAACAGCAGATTTCTGCACCCTGGAATACGAACTTACCAGCACCAAAAGAGAATGCGACGACCCAGTTCTGAACACAGCCAGCCATGTCTCCTGTGGGTACTGCTGCAGCAGCAACGACTGCAACGCACCTCTGAAGCCTACTGACTCGCTTCTATCATTTCCTTAGGTAGACACATTTGAGTTATTATTTAGTTAGAGCAGTGTTCCTCAACCTATTGATAACCGTGATCCACCAAAAACAGGGGCAATATTTGCATGGCCTAACTGACGACTAACAAAACACAAATAGGTAACCGTTCTAACCGCCCATTTACGTAACCGTTGGGTACCCTATAATACACAGCCACCTGTAGAATTAAAGGTTCAAATAACAAAGATGGTCCCAAACATACCATGACTGGTTGCGTCTCAGGGTGTCCTATGCTTCGGGGGTGTCAGGTTGTCTTCTGCTACCTTAGTGACCGGCCAGAAAAAACATAGTATTTATCTCGCCGTTGTCATCGGCCTGCGATATCGCGTGTTGTTTATTCCAGTGTGATTGAATTTAACGGTCCCAAAACATATAGAACGGGCCCTAATTCTAACTCCCCTCCCCACCCCACAGTTCAGACTAGGTCCCACGACTGCATAAAGCGTAGGTAGCACGTCTGTATACAGCATATATTACAGACTGCATGCAGTCGTTGGACCTAGGCTGAGGCTGTGGGTTAGGGGGTTGGGGTTAGAGCCAGTTCTACAAGTTTTGGGAACGTTAATTACGCTCACATCTTGGAATATAGAACACGTAAAATTGCCGTCAGCAGACAATAACGAGAAATATTCTAAGATTTGCTGGCCGGTCACTAAGCGGGAAAGGTAGCAGAAGACAACATGACACCCCTTTAGCTTAGACCACGGGTCTCAAAGGTTAAGACGCATGCATAAACAGCCAATCACGGTCTGTTTGTGCCTGAATTCGGTACTTGAACCGAATTAAAAGCTGGAGGACGTCGTGTCTAATATCACTTGAATTGGTTTAACGGGGTTTTTCCGATATGGGGCGCAATATGTTTTATTTGTAATTTTACAACCCACACCCCGACTGTGATCGGGAACCCTCATATACGCTGACGATTAAACTGGGTATCTGGAACTTTTGCCGGGGGATTCTCATCAGAATGGTGGCAGTTTGTGTCCCCGGGTGTTTATCGCTCGTTGTACGGTCCTAGTGTGGTTGAACGTCACTCACCCACGAGGTTTTCGCGTTTTCTAATCGTTTGATTCTCATAACTGAAGTGTTAATACTAAAAATTGCAATCCTGGAAGTGAGAACCTACCTTAACCCGCTACATAATTGGGCGGACAATTTTGGCAGCACACCGGGACTTTTCTGCGAATCACTAGTGGGACGCGGGTGTACTGGTTGAAGAACATTGATCTAGAGCGTTACGTATCGTCATCATCACCATCGTATTATATATTTCATTATAGGTCACACACGACTCGCAGTCAGTGGCGGCTCGTGACTAATATAAAGGACCATTCTTAACGACACATAGGCATTTAGTGCTAGGTCTATATTTATAGACCAATCGGTACTCAATGGATGATGTTGTCAACATCACGCCGGCCGCCTTTTCTTACTAGGAAAGGAACTGGTACCCATGTAAGGCTAGATCGATCTGGGAGCCATAGCCAGGTTTGAAAATATTCAGTTTACAACCGTCAGATCTGCAGGCGATTTATTTAGTGATTCTCGGTTGACAACTTCTCAGTGATGATCAGTCGGCAGGTACTTTACAGAACATTTCTCTCTTCACAACACGCTCAAAAGTCTCTCTGTCTCCAGCCAAATTTTCTTTAATATGTGCGAAACATTTTGCCATCTATCCTGTCTTGCAAGTGTTAAAACAAGCCGTTAGGGAAACATTCTCTTTCTTCTTCACCTTTCTTGAATGTATCCCATGTTCTGTTTGTCAGTTTCTTTAGGCTTAGAATACATTTAACTTTCGTGTTAAAACCAAAATTACATCAGAATCCAAAAATACATAACTTGATTTTAAAAAAAAAATGATTCAGAATTCTATTTTTTGCCAGATACGTATAACTGTGAAAATATTCGTTGTTTCTTATGTAGAAGGTTGCTTAATGTTAAGTAGTGTATAAGCTGTTCTGCTGTTATTTATGTAGAAGTTTGCTTCATGTTAAGTTGTGTATAAGCTGTTCTACTGTTATTTATGTAGAAGTTTGCTACATGTTAAGTTGTGTATAAGCTGTTCTACTGTTATTTATGTAGAAGTTTGCTTTGGGACAAGTTTTGTATAAACTGTGCTACTATTATTTATGTAGAAATTTGCTTCAAGTATAATTGTGTATACATGTTCTACTGTTACTTGTGTAGAATTTGCTTTACGTCTAGTTTTGTATAAACTGTGCGACTATTATTTATGTAGAAATTTGCTTCAAGTATAATTGTATATGGCTGTTCTACGGTTATTTGTGTAAAGGTTTACTTCAAGTATAAGTCGTGTGTAGCTATTCTGCTGTTATTTGCGTAGAAGTTTGCTTCAGGTACAGTTGTATACAGCTGTTCTGCTGTTATTTATGTAGACTTCTGCGTTTGTTTATTTGTATAAATATTCTATGTTTTTTTTTAAGTCTAGCGTTTGAATTGTGGTTGAGAACTACAGCTATAGTTTATCTCTTTCTGTAGCATTTAGCTTTGCCTATGTGATTATATTTTATGTCTAGAAACTAAGCCAAAGGGGATCTTGTGTAAAAGGAAAGGGGAGAGAAATAATTATGAAGGATAATATGAAAATCGACTTCTTGAACCTATCTCTTCTCCAAACCTACTGTTGCTCTAACGTTGTGGCTAGTGGAAGCAAAATCACGCTTAAGCTGCCTCAGTTTAAAAAAAAAAGTTTGTAAGGTGAGGCAAAGACCAGCTTCTCTTACCCTGACAGGAAATGTTGTATCAAGTCTAGATAGCAGTAACAGTAAATCTAGACATACCAACCACATGTTCTAATCCGAATCAAACAACTGGAACTATAATTATCACATTGAACATCTGTTTATTTCACTAACATAAATCAGCGTGGTTCACAAAAAAAAAAAAAAAAAAAAAAAAACAATAAATTAGCGACCAACAATGTGTCTACACAGGCCACGCGTTTAAAAATACCAACTAACATAAACGAAAGTTAGCTTCTAGCGACATGACATCACATATCTCCGAGCGATGATACACACCGATATATCTACCCACACAGTTTAACTACTAGAGGAAATATATGTCTAAGCGAAACTAACCGCCATGAAATCAACCAGTCTACCGTCCCTCTGCCGGCCCGTCTGACACACATCTGCGCTGCGTTGAGACTAAGTTCAGTCAAGTACAGCCACCTTGACCGATTCAGGCTAGACAAGACTTTTTTTGGGGTCAATTCTGATCTCCACTGGCCAGGTTTTTCATTTAAATCTAAATAGCTTTTGCTGTCTGGCTACATTTATGTAATTGAATTATTCGTGTAGCAGTAAATTGGCCCTAGTGCACCAATAGAAGAATACACAACTTAAGACAGTGCATTTGTAAGCGTTCATAGTTTCAGTGTTTTGATTTTCACTACAATACGTGCATTTCTATCATTTATTCTTCATTCATCTTTATTCTTCTTCTGGCTTTCTATCCCCCTAATGGAGCATAGGCCCTCAATCAACTCACGCCAAGTCGTTCTATCGTTCACTATTTCATGGAGCTCTTCCCATGTCCTCCCCATCTTTATAACTTCATTCTCCAGCTCTCTTATACATGTGTTTTTTTAGCCTTCCTTTATTCGTATGCCGCTGTGGGTTCCAATGCGAAGACATTCTAGTTATGTTCCCTCATCTTTATCTACATTACTGCCCAAATAGGTGTACGACTCTACGTCTTGGAGTGGGGTGCCATTAAGTAAAACCACATTACTATTTGCGTGATTTATTCTTATTATCTTTGTCTTTTCTTTATGGATTTTTAGACCTAGCTGCTGTGATATCGCATGAAGTATTTTAAATGTATCTTGCATCTGATTCCGTGAATGGGAGAGAAGAGAAATGTCATCAACGAAGTCCAGATCATCAAGCTGTTTTGTAGGTGTCCACTAAATTCCATTCTTGGTGTTAGCATTTTCGGTCTTCATAATCTAGTCTAGAGCCAGTAAAATAAGGAGAGGCGACAGACTTTTTTTTTTTTAAAAGTACCTATTAGCGTTCCCTCAGTAAGAACTCGATATTTCATGTCTTTATATGTTATAAAGGCATCTCTATTATTATACGTATATTTCTGAGCATGATTGCGTGGATATTTGCCTTAACTTGTCTGTGACTGTTTCTGAGTGCATTTGAGCGTTAAAGTGATTATATATATATATATATATATATATATATATATATATATATATATATATATATATATATATATATATATATATATATATATATATATATATATATATCTATATATATATATATATATATATATATATATATATATATATATATATATATATATATATATATATATAATGCGTTTATCTGGTGTGTATGTATGTATGTATGTATGTGTGTAGATGTGTTTTATGTTTGCGTTTCAGTGTTCATGTAAGTATTAGTCGGCGTATTGCGTGGACTGTGCGCGCGTGCATGTGTGTGTGTGATAGATAGATAGATAGATAGATAGATAGATAGATAGATAGATAGATAGATAGATAGATAGATAGATAGATAGATAGATAGATAGATAGATAGATAGATAGATAGATAGATAGATAGATAGATAGATAGATAGATAGATAGATAGATAGATAGATAGATAGATAGATAGATAGATAGATAGATAGATAGATAGATAGATAGATAGATAGATAGATAGATAGATAGATAGATAGATAGATAGATAGATAGATAGATAGATAGATAGATAGATAGATATAGATAGATAGATAGATAGATAGATAGATAGATAGATAGATAGATAGATAGATAGATAGATAGATAGATAGATAGATAGATAGATAGATAGAGAGTAGGGACTCAGAAACATCAGTCATCATCAGTTCTCGTTATGACTAGGGGCACATAAGTCTTCAGAGAGGACTTTCCATGCTCTGCTGTCCTGAGCAATCTTCAGTGCAGTTTTCCATGTCAAAGATGCCGCACTCAGGTCACTTTCCATCGTTCGTGTCTATGTTGATTTTGGGGGCCCTTTTTTTTTTATCTTTCCCTCTGGTGTCCATGTGAGAGCTGTTTTGACAGGCATATCAGGATTCAATTTTCATAACGTGGCCAAACCATTTCCATCTTCTCTTGGTTATCATACTGTCTAGAGTTTCTTGGTTTGTGACTTGAAGTAGTTTAGTGTTTGAGATTGCGTTTGGTGAGAAAATTTTGATAATTCTACGTTGGCAGGTGTAATGAAAAGTGGATAGCTTGTGCGCATCCTTTTTGGTCATTCTCCAGCATTCTGCTCCATACAGAAGAACTGGCAAAATTATACTCTTGTAGATTCGAAATTTCATTTCTCTGTAGTAACTGTTGGGTTTCCAGATTTGTCTCATCCTTCCAGAAGCAGCTCTAGTTTTGTTCAGACGTGACTGTATGCTTCATCTGCCCCTCCCATTAGGGACACCACACTGCCAAAATATGTGATATTGTCTACATTTTCAAGTGTTTGGTTATTTATGGTCACTGGTTGTTGGTTTAGACTGTTTGTCATGATCTTAATTTTCTTCGTATTTATACTCAGTCCCACCATTTCTGCTGTGCTGTGTAGTCTACTTTTCTCTTGTATATGTTCATGTCTATGTGCTAGGAGTGCTATATCATCTGCAAAATTAAGGTCCTCAAGCATGGTGAATGGAGTCCATCGTATGCCTCTCGATGTCTTGTCTACTGTACTGTGTTCTTTAGTATATAGTCAGTTACAAGGTGGAAGAGAAGGGATGACGTAACACATCCATGTCTTACACCTGTCTTTACTGGGAAAGATATGTTGTAATTTTGTTTCAAATACTGCAGGAAACGTTTTTTTTTTTTTTAGAAGAGAGCAATTATGTTGACTATCTTTTCTGGGATTCCACAATGTCGTAATATTTTCCAGAGACTGTCTCAATGGACGCTGTGAAAAGCTTTCTCAAAGTCGATAAAATAATAGGGTATACTTCTCTGCCATTCATTTCATTGTTCTAAAAAGTTACATAGGGTGAAGATGTGCTCAGCTTTTTTCTATATCTTTTCTGAATCCTTCTTGTTTTACTCGTAGGCATTTATCTACTCCCTATTCGAGCCTAATTATGATGATTTTACACACACACACACAAATTGATTTTTAATGAGAGTAGAGTAATTCCCTTCCAATTGTTGCAGTCTGTTAAATCTCCTTTTTTGGGGGGGAATTTGGACAATTGTTCCTTCAATCAAGTCGTCAGGC
>CAJHNH020002368.1:76451-81451 GCA_905116865.2 Candidula unifasciata | reverse complement strand
CAGAAAGAACAACAGTGGAACGTAAACTCTATGGACCACTGAATGAACTAACAACAGTGAAATTTATACAAGAGAAAACAAAATTGCTGATATAGACAACTGTTTTTAGGCGAACGAAAGAAGAAGACATCAGACCTTGTGTCGATAGTAGTGGTGGCTGCATTTTAACGAGATGACCAAAACCATTTTGATTTTCTGTGTCTCAGTGAATTTGGTATATGGTGTTGTCCGCACGGTCTTTCTAACTTTGTCTTGGATTGTTAAGTTGGTGAACTAAACAAAATGTACCTCGGTACCCTGAGGCCCTCATCCCCAATACAGTGTTTCGGGTAAAGCCGTAGGACATACACCCGTCTACCTCTCAATTTGTAAGAGACTACCCTACCCCCTTCCTCCAACACACGCCCAAATACTCATAAACGTTCTTTTTCTTAGTTTCAAATTATAATAATATAGTAATATTTTTTGCCATTCAGAGCATTATTATTATTATTATTATTATTATTATTATTATTATTATTATTATTATTATTATTATTATTATTATTATTTTATTATGATTATTATGATTTCTGCTATTATTATTGTTATGCACTTTATCAAGGCTTAGATCATACAATAGCACCTTCAATGTTTTCTTTGTGTGGACTTATTCACACTGTACTGTTGTATCCAGGTGATGCATGGGCATATTTTTGTTTTTTTGTGTGTTGGTTTACATTGTAGTTTTATTATATCTGCTATTTAATTATAATTGTATAGGCATGTCATAACAGACTCAGTGAGCCACCACGGTGTCAGACGCTCGTTTCGGAACCGCGGGTCGTAGGTTCGTAGGTGAATAGTAAATTAAACGCCCCTAGCGTCATGTAGACCATATCACCCACCCAGTGCTGATTGGTCTATAAAATATAGGTCTAGACCTATATACTCAATACTCCTGAAGGTGGGGCAAAGGGTCCCTTACTTTTACCAAACACTACATTTCCTTCTGGTGGGCAACCGCCTAATAACGTAAACAGCATGTGATATGTTGATATATCCAAACTCACCATAAATCACAACAGGGTGACTGTTAAAGTCGCCCTGAAAAGATTATGACCTAAAAATGGTGTCGGTGCTCACCAAAAAGTGTCTCTTAAAATAACGTTGAAACCATGATGTCCACACAAAAAGTGTCTCTTAAAATAACGTTGAAACCATGATGTCCACACAAAAAGTGTCTCTTAAAGTAATGTTGAAACCATGATGTCCACATAAATGTGTCTCTTAAAGTAACGTTGAAACCATGATGTCCACACAATAAAGGCGCCGGTACTCACCACAAAGGGTCTTTCAAAATAACCTTAAAAAGATTATGCCTAAAAATGGTGCCTGTAGTGTGTACCGTTGCGTGCCTCCCCCCCCCCCCCCCCCCCCAAGAAAAAAAAAAACATTTTGACCGTCCTCCTGTTTTACCGTTATCTATCACATAAGACTCGCACAAAGTCGCTGGAACCTGGGGGGCAGATACATAGGAGAGGGCGTGCTGGCCGCCGCGTGTGTCAGCACTGAGGGGGTGACAGAATGGCCAAAAAATCTGGGTTTTTAATATTATTAAAAAAAAAAAAATTAGTGTGTTTGTGTGTGGGGAGGGGGAAAAAAAAAGGGGGGGGGGCCGACAGGACATTTTCCGCATCGACTATAACCACGGCCTTCTTAAGTAACTTAAGAAGGCCATAGTACAACCTGACATTGCAAGGCCACTGTATGGGAATTCAGGCACTCGTAATGTAGCCATTGCCGGACTGAGGAGACTGTGGACGGAGTCTTTCTAAACCTTAGAGCTTT
Organism: Candidula unifasciata; assembly: GCA_905116865.2. Taxonomy (NCBI): domain Eukaryota; kingdom Metazoa; phylum Mollusca; class Gastropoda; order Stylommatophora; family Geomitridae; genus Candidula; species Candidula unifasciata. The sequence continues at coordinate 79,621 of CAJHNH020002368.1, read as the reverse complement.
AGAGTCGACCCAGTTCAATAAAAGACTATAAGCACTGGCCTTTTTTAAAAATTTCCTGAAAATTATACTTACTGTCTGATTGCGGACTTAATCCCTTCTTGTCACTTCGACCACCTTTCTCAGGTATCTCATTTCCGAGGCCTGCAGCTGGCTTCTGTGAGCTGTTGTCATTGCCCATGACTCACACCCATAGGTCAGGCTTGAAAATTATAACGGAAGAAAATTTTTTTTTTCTTAGTATCCAAAAGCCATGAGTTGTTAACCCTTAGGCTCAGTATTATGGATATCACAACCTTGATTCCATGATAAATACCGTAAATCTGGGATAAATGTGGCTTTTCTGCCTAACCCCGGGCGTGAACCCGGACTACAAGGAGTTCGTCATCCGGTCACCGCGCAATCCGGTTTAGCCAACTACGCTAGCGAGCCGGGCAAGAAAAATATATAAGAAAGGTGAAGGACCTGGCTGTGCTGACGTTTAAACCCAATTCTCGCATTCTTAGAAGCTATAAGACTGACAAGAAGAGTGAAGAGTGGCAAGCATCGCTTCAGAGGTCCCCGGTAGTTATTGTTCTTTGCATATTTTCTCCAAATATGTCGGTGTATTAGGACATTAACAGACTGGTTGGTTATGCAGAACTTAATGGTGTATTTGGGCTTGACAAGATAGATGTTTTAAGGGCCCTTTGGAGCGAGTGAACAGTGCACAAGCACAGATGAGTCATCACGGTCTGAGGAGAATGGTGCTGGAAGGAGTGAAAAGGGGATCTGACCGACGCTCAACACTCAAGTGGAAGGTGAGACGGATATACAATCAGACTGTTACTGATCCCATCGGACTTAACTCTGCGTTTGCTGCTGAAGATGGGTACAGAGCGCGTATGTGAATATCCCTAGTGGTGTGTGACGTTGATTCCTTATCCTTTTTAAACATTTAAAAAAGCAGCTTGTGCACGAGCTGCTCCAAAATCCATCGTTTATCCTACATTTCTGAAGGCGTTATTACAGTATCCATAGGACGGCAACCTGCAGCTAAGGCAGTGCCACCTAATCTATCAGCTTTTTTTTTTTTGGGCAGCAACACCCGCATAAACTGAGACAAAGATTTAGGTAACTACTCAAAGTGGAGGTTTTCAGTTACCCATTCATTGCGTAGAGAGCCTGTCTCGATTCGCGAAAAGCTGAATGAACAACTCTCACAACTTTGCAGATACCCTCTCTCCCAAACTACACAAACTTCCCCATAATCCTACAAATACTCTCCCTCACAACCACACACATACCATCCCTCACAACACTACCGTAATCTTAGTCACATTTTCACACAAATCCCTCCTCACAACCTCATACACACTCCGTCATAATCCCACACATAGCCTCAATCACAATCCGACACATAGCATCCCTCACAACGCCACACATACTATTACTCATAATTCCACACAAACCGCTCCTCACAACATCACGTATGCCTTTTTTAAAAGCCAAACACACAATTTCTTTTCTAACGCTTCGCTCACATTCTCTTTCACAACCCCACACACATCCTATTTCAAAACCACACACGTACCGTCCATTACAACAACATACATATCCTCATTATGGTGTCAAACCTACTCTCCCTCACAATCCCATAACACCACCCACCACAGCAGTATACATACCATCCATCACTATTCCGCCATACGCCCTCTCAAAACCGCACACACACCAACACACACGCGCACACACACACACACACATCACACACACACGCACATACCACACATACAGACACAGAGATATACGCACACGCACACACACTCAGAATTACAACCTACATACCACCTATGTAGAGCGGCTAGACGCTCGCCGCGGATCGGAAGGTCGTGGGTTCTCTCCCTGGCGGAGCCGGACTTTTTTCAGAAATGACCTTGGCTCCCAGCCTTGAGTTGGCACTGGGTGCAGTCCCGGGAAGTAATGGCGGCCGTCGTGATGCTGGTCACATACTCCATCTTGTGCCGATTGGTCTATAAAAATATAGGTCTAGCCTTATACACTCTATACGCCTAAAGGCGTTGAAAAGGGTCCTTTCCTGTTTTTGTTTTTTAACCACCTATTTGTTATGACGGAAAAAGACTACATCTGGTGTTGAACCGAATCAACCAGAACTATACATAGTGTTGAATGGAATCAGCCAGAACCGCATCTGGTATTGAACCGAATCAGCCAGAACCATATCTGGTATTGAACCGAATCAGCCAGAACCACATCTGGTATTGAACCGAATCAGCAAGAACCACATCTGGTATTGAACCGAATCAGCCAGAACCACATCTGGTGTTGAACCGAATCAGCCAGAACCACATCTGGTATTGAACCGAATCAGCCAGAACCACATCTGGTGTTGAACCAAATCAGCCAGAACCACATCTGGTGTTGAACCGAATCAGCCAGAACCACATCTGGTATTGAACCGAATCAGCCAGAACCACACCTGGTATTGAACCGAATCAGCCAGAACCACATCTGGTATTGAACCGAATCAGCCAGAACCACATCTGGTATTGAACCGAATCAGCCAGAACCACATCTGGTATTGAACCGAATCAGCCAGAACCACATCTGGTATTGAACCGAATCAGCCAGAACCACATCTGGTATTGAACCGAATCAGCCAGAACCACATCTGGTATTAAACCGAATCAACCAGCCACAAAAGGCAGGCGTGGTATTACGTTGCTGTTGATCGACTAGTTAAAAACCCACATTCCATTGTGGGTGAATGTGTCTGTACTTTTATTTTCCTTTATTCTTCAGTCCTAAATTTTCCAAGTTTTACCAATGTTTGTAATTTCGAGCAAATGTTCTACATCTGTCTCTAATTTTCGAAACAACTTATCTTCTCTCACATCTGCTGCCTCGAATTTCTAAAGTGACTCATATTTCTCTCTTCTTTTGTCTCTAATTTCTAAAATGACTCATATCTCTTTTTTAACCTCTAATTTCCAAAATCACTCATATTTCTCTTTTTTTCTGCCTCTAATTTCCAAAATGACTCATATTTCTCTCTCTTCTTTTGCCTTAGTAATAAAATTGTCCATATCAGGCATAATCTGTGCATAAATCAAAATTCATTGCATGAATGTCAAAACAAAAGCATGGAAAAAAATGCACACCTTAAAATATAT
>CAJHNH020002368.1:65000-67293 GCA_905116865.2 Candidula unifasciata | reverse complement strand
ATAGATAGAAGACATTATTGAAAATTATTTTTGTTATGACAAAAGAGCTGTTTTAAGACAAAGAAAGAAACATATCTAATGATGCCACCTAGTGTAAAGACTTCACGACAAGAGAAATCAATAGACATATATTGATCAGCACTCGTAGAACATAAAAAATTCTCCACCCTGTTAGTTCTCTTTATTTTTATTTTCACGTGCAAATGCCTGTGTTTCGATTTTTCATTTTCTTTTCTGTTGTTTACGAGTGTAACACAATAACAGTGTAATGTATTTTTTATGTTATTAAAATGTCCCCAAGCATTCCCCAGTGTGTGTGTGTGTGTGTGTGTGTGTGTGTGTGTGTGTGTGTGTGTGTGTGTGTGTGTGTGTGTCTTGATTTCTACGGCTTCCATCATATTCTGTATGAGAACAAAACAACGTAATTGTAAACTAGCTCTCGGGCTATTAAAATGATTTAGGTTGTCATCCAGAGAGAGAGAGAGAGAGAGAGAGAGAGAGAGAGAGAGAGAGAGAGAGAGATGGAGAAATAGATGGGGCATGGGGAACCAGATAGGCAGATTGAAACTGAGACATAATAGAGAGCGAGAGCGGAAGTGAGATCTAGAGAGACGAAAGAGAGAGAGAGAGAGAGAGAGAGAGAGAGAGAGAGAGAGAGAGAGAGAGAGAGATGAGAATAGATGGGGCATGGGGAACAGATAGGCAGATTGAAACTGAGACATAATAGAGAGCGAGAGAGGAAGTGAGATCTAGAGAGACGAGAGAGAGAGAGAGAGAGAGAGAGAGAGAGAGAGAGCGAGAGCTAAGGAGAAATAGATTGGATAGTACAGGCGCACCGTCACGAAGTTAACATTTTCGAAGCCCACTCCCCCCTCACCCACCCCCCCCCCCCGCCCCTCTCCCCCATCCCTCCACATTACACATTTTCTAGTTAAAGTAATTAAGTGTAAAGTTAACTTTTATAAATTTGTATTTACAGAAGGTTTCTACTTCTTATAACTGACTGAGGGGAAGATGAGGGTTAGCCCCCCTCCCCCCCCCCAGACCAATTTCCTAGCCCGATCCCCATCCACTAAGAAACTAATCTTGAGGTCCCAGGTTCCAGCATCAACGTGAACAAACCCCCCCCCCCCCCCCAGTCCCCCAACAAGCACCCTAGCCTTTCAGATTCGCAGCCTCCCTTGTTTCTAGTCGTGCCACAATTCTGTTTTCTTTAAAAACAGGAAGTTTTTGTCTCACTGTTATTTTAGGGGTCTGGGTGGTTTCGAGGCACAGTGTCTGCCTCGAGCGCTAGAGGTTTCGGATGCAATCCCTGGGAAGGGCTGGTATTTTTTTCACCTAAACTTGGACTTTTAGTCCCCCCCCCCCCCCCCAATTGTCTCTGAGTAGTGAGATCTGACACCCCTGTGCATTGTTGCGCATGTAAAAAAATCCCTTGGCAGTTAGAAATCGAAAAGAGTAGCCTAACGGCGCTGCCGGGGCAAAAATGTGGAGTTGAAAATGTACCCAAAGTATTTCAGGATCCTCGCCGGTGCTACAGAGCCTGTGCACTGTGCTGAGCTTCTTCGGACTCAGACTTGAGTTAGAAGAAGAATGGAGCACTTATGGGTTACTACCCGTGTGCCATGATGTTGATCCGTTGTTGAAACTTTAAACTTCAATCAGGTTAGGGCGAAGTGAGACACGTCTATCGGGTCTGTGTTTATTCAAATTGTTGTCACACGAGCTTAAGCTAATTACTGAGGCCACCACCACCTCGAAAAAAAAAAAACAAAAAAAAAAACTGGGGGGTGCTCAAGGAACTCACAAACATTGTTTATGCTAAAACACATAATTTGCCATTTTGTCACCCACCCCTGCCCTTCCACCGGTGGGACTACAATACAACGTGAGTTAGATTGTTGTAAACGAGGAGTTGTAAACAGGACATAGACGGAGAGGGAAAAAGAGAAAGTGCGAAATAGAGAGGAGAGAGAGAGAGAGAGAGAGAGAGAGAGAGAGAGAGAGAGAGAGAGAGAGAGAGAGAGAGAGAGAGAGAGAGAGAGGGAGAGAGAGAGAGGAAAGATACATATAATGAGATAAAGAGCGCGTGCTTTGATTTCCTCCTCTTCTACCATATCCCGCCCCAGCTCAAATCAATACCAACATAGTCTCCGGGAAGGCTAACCCGGGCATCAAACGTTAGTAGAAGTAGAACTATCGACGGAACGGCGCAAAATATTGCAGCCATGTTGTAAACGGGCACGACACACTCGCATCTTCAGCGGAACGCAGAAAAAGAAAAAGACGAAGA
>CAJHNH020002368.1:40000-60000 GCA_905116865.2 Candidula unifasciata | reverse complement strand
AGCATATTTGTGTATGTGTACTGTGTTGTCCTTTATGTGCTGATGAGGCTAACGCCGCCGCAACGTCCTTTTGTTTGTTTATGATCGAGTTTTGTGAATCTAACATAAACTATTTGTTGTTTTCTGGGTCTTCCCTATAATTTTCTACACCTTTTAAATACCTTTGTTACAGACAAAGCACACTGGTCCGTTACCAAGTCGACTATAGCTTACTCTGGTGTGTCGAGATTGTGAAACTGCGTTGACACCCATTTTATTTAACACGAGTCATGATGTTTCAATACCTTGTTATTCGTGTTAAACAGGTTTTACTGTGTTTTAGTTATGAGACATTTAATAAACATGTTGTACAATGGACACTCACACAATGGATTGCACAATTTAATGCTCACGGTTTATGTTTGTATTTAGTACTTCGTTTCCCCGTGTGGGTTCTGGGGTTCATATTGTGGGGGAAAACAGGAACAGACCCACTGCCTCCCTAACAAGCATGTCGTAGGAGTCGACTAACTGGGACCTTCCTTTGAAGTCGGAGTTCATCTGCCCGAATGGTTAGGAACAAGCAGCTGCACACAAATAACCCAGTAACACGGATGTACTCACACAATTCAGGACCCTGTAAAAAAAAAAAAACGTACATTTTTAAAAGCAGTCAATACTTTCCGCCAGTACTTACAGCCGGCGAACACACACACACACACACACACACACACACACACACACACACACACACACACACACACACACACACACACACACCACACACACACACACACACACACACACACACACACACACACACACACACCACACACGCACGCACGCACGCATGCACGCACGCACGCACGCACGCACGCACGCACGCACGCACGCACGCAACGCACGCACGCACGCACGCACGCACGCACGCACGCACGCACGCACGCACGCACGCACGCACACGCACGCACGCACGCACGCACGCACGCACGCACGCACGCACGCACGCACAGCACGCACGCACGCACGCACGCACGCACGCACGCACGCACGCCGCACGCACGCACGCACGCACGCACGCACGCAACACGCACGCACGCACGCACGCACGCACGCACGCACGCACGAACGCACGCACGCACGCACGCCACGCACTGCACGCACGCACGCACGCACGCACGCAAACGCCCGCACGCACGCACGCACGCACGCACGCACTAACGCACGCACGCACGCACGCACGCACGCACGCACGCACGACGCACGCAACGCACGCACGCACGCCACGCACGCACGCACGCACGCACGCACGCACGCACGCACGCACGCACGCACGCACGCACGCACGCACGCACGCACGCACGCACGCACGCACACACACACACACACACACACACACACACACACACACACACACACACACACACACACACACACACACACACACACACACACACACACACACACACACACACACACACACACACACACACACACACACACACACACACACACACACACAAAAGCAGAAGTATTGAAAAAAAGTTAAAATTAAAGGACCTTTTCCACGCCTTTAGGCTTATAGGGCTTGACCTATATTTTATAGACTAAATCGGCACAAGATGGGTGATGTGGTCAGCATCACGCCAGCCGCCTTTACTTCCTGGGACTGCTCCCGGTACCCACTTAAGGCTGGGTCGACCTGGGAGCCAAAGTCATTTTTGAAAAAAAGTCCGGCTACTCCGAGAAGCGAACCCACGACCTTCCGATACGCAGGCGAGCGTCTAGCCGCTCCGCCACGGCGCCTCCAGCAGAAGTATTACTCCGCAGACAAAGACTTTAGTCAAAACTTTCAGTTGTATCTGCGCCTTTACCAACGAGTGGATTGGGTTGCTGGCAGGGTCACAATAAGTACAGGAAAAGCAATGGAACAAGCGGAAATTCACAATGCTCTCAAGCAGGCAGGACGAGAAGATGATTCAGGAGACAACGTTGAATCGGCAACACTCAAAAGACTACAAGAACTTCAGGTCAAAATAGGTCACCAAACACGAACACTATACAGGTAGCCAAAGAGGAATAGTAAACTACCACAGAACTGCTGTTATCAGTCGTCAGACATCAAGGCATATACTGAAGATAAATGCGAGCGCTTATGGATTTATCTGACGTGCAGTAAGAATAATCTGTCTAATAACTAACAAATTAACTTACTTGCATCTTTTTCATTTCGTCCATTGGGCTTTCTAGTCGCATTTTATGTTGTGTTTAGCACGTCTTGTCACCAACTTCTCCTCAGTGGCTGTCCTAACTACGCTTTGCTATATCTGATTCCTGGAACATATTTCGCAGTATATCATTGGTCTTCAACCTGACTCAGCTTAATGGGATCGCTCATCGACCTGGTGGGGCTGCTGGGGGGGGGGGGGGGGGGGGAACGAGGTTTAAGAGGAGCGGGGGTTGGGGGCTGTTAATTATCAATAAAATATATTTAAAATAAGTTATTAAACAAAGTCGGCTCTGTGGCTAAGTCGATGCGAACGCTTTGTAATGCCGGGATGCCGGGTTCGATCCCAGCTGCGGGCCATGCGCATTGCTTTCTTTTCGACATTGGTATCAAGAAAGTTCCAGAAAGCATGGCAAAACTGACGTAAAATTCCTAGAAAAACCACACAGCAGCCAGGGGCTGTTGGGGTTGGTTCTGCAACGTCCTGTAAAGGATACGCAACTAACCTATTAAACGAAACAACAAAGACACATTTGTTTTCATGAAAAGTTTGTACATCTACTTTTAAAATCAAATTAGTAAAATCAAATTAATTTATTATGGCCAGGAGAGAATGATACCCCTGGATGTAACTAGAGGGTCTGGTCGGCTCACTGCTCTCAGAGGAAAGGCAAGACAGACGTATAACCAGTCTGCGACCGATTCACTAATATTGGAACTCTAGCTGCCTGCTGAAGATGGGGACAGGACGGGTATGGGAGTGCTGTGATGTCAATTCTTGACTCAGCTCAACTCAGCTCAATTAAATTAAAATCAAAACTCGCTCATTTAATCAAAGTTTAAGAACACATTTTGATCAAAACGTATCTCCATACTGTGAGTTTTACTTGATGCGGTATCAATTGGCCTTCTTCTATTAGTCATATTTTGTTTTATTTAGGGGTGACCTGAAAACGGTTAGAGATAATTGCTCATGTGGTCAGGTGTAAACTACAGTAACAGCTAAATATACTCCTCCTCCTCCTCCTCCTCATCATCATCATCATCATCATCATCATCATCATGTGCCCTGCCAACTGGCGTAGGTGTTCATGCGTCTCCGCAGATCACGTTTCCTGGTTGCCTAGAACAGCTCTCTTGATGACATCCCTCCATGCCATCATTTCAGCCCACCCTGTATCATCTCTCTTATTCTGCCACTACCCCATTTCCACTGATTTTTTTACTATTTTCACGATGTTCTCCAATGTCTCTCTTCTCATTATGAGGCCAATGAATTGTGTTTGTCTCATTTTTATTGTGTATCTAGAGATCTACTTTCATTAGCTTCTTTCAAGCAATCGTTGTTTGTTACTCTGACCGTCCAATGTATTCGTAACATTCGTCTCAGAAACCACATCTCTGTTGCTTCCAAATTCTTTCTAATTTGTTCACTGACATTCCAAGAATCGCTGCCATTCAGCAGAACAGGTTCTATGTTCTGAACATAGTAAAGCAAAAAAAAAAAAAAAAAAAAAATAAATGAATCCTTTCAACTGAAAAACAAAGTCAAACTACTCCCAGAAGTGAATGCCTGTTAACTATTAACTGTTTGCCGAATGAGATGCAGCGAAATATGCCAGGCAATAAATTGTGCAGTTGTTTGCATTTTGTTTTCGCTCAGAGGGGAAACATTGTCTTCAACAGAAAATCACAGCGATTTAAGGGGGTGGTGCAGGATAAGGAGGGGAGGGACATAAACGTGATCGCATGGGAGGAACAGTTCTGTAAGTTAGCAACATTTCACGCAGCCCATATCTGATCGGGTAGTCATTTACTGGGAGTGTTCAGTCAAAGCCTGCAGGGAATTGTCTGGGGTAGTTGGTGATATCGAGCCGGGTGTTCAAACAGCGGCCCGTGAAATTGTTGATCGATTTCGGGAAATGTGAAGTCGATACAGGAGAGTGTACAAGTGACGGACTCTTTTCATTTCCTTGCTCGTCAAGCTTATTGTGCTAGACCTACCTTTTTATAGACTAATCGGCACTCATTCGCCGTGGCGTAGCGGCTAGACGCTCGCTACGGATCGAAAGGTCACGAGTTCCTGGCGGAGCCACCCCGGGAAGTAAAGGCGGCCGGCGTGATGTTGACTTCATCACCCATCTTGTGCTGATTGGTCTATGAAATATAGGTCTAGCCCTATATGCCCTATACGCCTAAAAGGCATGGAAAAGGGTCCTTTACTTTTTTTTAAAAAACTTTTCCTAATCGGCACTAGATGGGTGATACAGTCATCATCGTGCAAGCTGCCTTTACTCCTTCACTACTTAGCACATCACCTACTACCCATTTTAAGGAGTTTCCTTGAGCTGAAAACTGGACATCCCGTTAATCTGTTGGAGCTGTAAACGGGACATGCCAGGCAAGTCAGTTAGTTTAACCACACTACTTTTTTTCCCCTAGGTCACTGGGATGAAAGGGTTAATTTTTCAATAACACTTCGGGTCTTAAAAGTATCTAAAATTATGAAATATTAAACGGTCTACAGGTATGACTCTATGTGTTATATGCTAATGCCAAGTTCTGGATTAAAAAACACAAACAATTTAAAACAAAAATACAGATACAAATTTAAAAAAAGGCATTTCTCTATCATTCAATTTATTCATCTATACCAGCGGTTCTCAACCTGTGGGTCGCGACACCCCCTTTTTTGGGTCAAACGACCCTTTCACATAGGACCATCGTAACACACATATTCACCGAAGTTATGAAGTAGTAACGAACATAATTATATGTTTGGGGGTCGCCACAACATGACGAAGTGTATTAAAATGTCGCGGTATTAGGAAGGTTGAGAGCTCCTGGTCTATATGTAGTTTCAATAATTTCTGTGTATCTCATTATCTGGCCACAAATGTAAATAACTTACAGCCTACTAAAAAGTCAACATATCTGCCTAATTCAATACCTACCAATTAACCTTTTTATTTGAGTGTGTATCTGGTTAGTTGCGTATCCTTTACAGGACATTGCAGAACCAAGCCGTTGGTTTTTCTATGCAAATTTACGTCCAGTAGTTAGCCATTGCTACTGGACGGTCGGCTTTCTTGATACCACTGTCGAAACCAACGCAAGGCGCATGGTCTGCAGTTGGGAAAGAACCCGGCATCCAGGCATTACGAAGCGTTCGCATCGACTTAGCCACATATCCGACGAATGTGTATCTACTTTACTTTGAATCTGTCAGAACAATCTACTCTTCTTCGTTTATATATCTTTGACACTGCCTCTGTCGGTCAACTCACTATTGATCTATCTCGTAATCATTGATAAGTTTCAGTGAATTCCTATCTGTTACAATCAGCACAGATGGCTAAAATGAACGATAATTGGGTATCCTTTACAGCAGCGGTCTCAACCTTTGTACTACGTGGTGCCCCGCTTAAATATATGGCAAGACTCCCACGTCTCCTTGAGTTTTTGGCAAAAATCACACGTCCCCTTGAATATGTGGCAAAATTCTCACTTCCTCTTGAATATATGCAAGACTCACACGTCCCATTGGGTATATGGTAAGACTCCGTCGTACCCTTGAGTATATGGCAAAACCCACACGTTCCCTTCAGTATATGCCAAGACCCACAAGTTGCCCTGAGTATATGGCAAGACCCACAAGTTGCCCTGAGTATATGGCAAGACCCACACGTCCCCCTTGAGTATATGGCAAGACTCACATGTCCCCTTTGAGTATATAGCAAGGCCCAAACGTCTCCGTTGAGTTTATAGCAAGATCCCCACGTCCCCTTGAGTATATAGCAAGGCCCAAACGTCCCCGTTGAGTTTATAGCAAGATCCCCACGTCCCCTTGAGTATATAGCAAGGCCCAAACGTCCCCTTTGAGTTTATAGCAAGATCTTCACGTTCTCTTGAGTATATGGCAAGACCCACACGTCCTCTTGAGTATACAGCAAGACCCAAATGTCCCTTTGGAGTATATGGCAAGACCCACGCGTCCTCTTGAGTATACAGCAAGACCCAAATGTCCCTTTGGAGTATATGGCAAGAACCCTACGTCCCCTTCAGTAAATAGCAAGACTTACACGTCCCCCTTGAGTATATGGGAAGATCCAGACTTCCTCCTTGAGTATATGACAAGACCCACACGTTCCCTTCAGTATATGGCAAGATCCACACGTTGCCTTGAGTGTATGGCAAGACCTACTTCTCCCCCCCCTCCCCTTGAGTATTTGACAAGACCCAGACGTCCCCCTTGAGTATATGGCAAGACCCACATGTTCCCTTTGAGTATATGTCAAGACCCACACGTCCTCTTTGAGTATATGGAGAGATCCCCACGTCCCCTTGAGTATATGGCAAGATCCACATGTCCCCCTTGAGTATATGGCAAGACCCACATGTTCCCTTTGAGTATATGTCAAGACCCACACGTCCTCTTTGGGTATATGGCGAGATCCCCACGTCCTCTTGAGTATATGGCAAGATCCACATGTCCCCTTTGGGTATATGGCGAGATCCCCACGTCCCCTTGAGTATATGGCAAGATCCACATGTCCCCCTTGAGTATATGGCAAGACCCACATGTCCCCTTTGAGTATATGTCAAGACCCACACGTCCCCTTTGGGTATATGGCGAGATCCCCACTGGTATAGGTCACAAAAACAAAATAGGCAACGGTAAAACGGCAAATTCTTATTTTGTGAGCCAACCTAATGTTTTCGCCACATTGTGTATGGGAACACTGGGACACGTAAATTGCATTTTATTCCAAAGACGTTTCTGGAACAAACAATCTCGGCCCAGCTAAAAACATTTTTTTTTTTAGGTATTTCAGCAGGGAAACGAGAACTGGGATAAAAATGAATTACGAAACTGAGATGGACAAATAAAATTCAGAATTGGACACAAAAACCCTGACATGTTATGAAAAAAAGGGACACATCAGGAATTTTGTGTACAGTGCGCAGAATGGGCAAAAGGCTGCATTGACCTAGCTTCTGTTGGAAAGATTCATTATGCAGTTATGTCATTAAATGTCACATAGGGTTCACTGTCTATTCCTCAATTCCGCTCTATCCTGTGCAATGAGTTTAATATCATGGATGGAATCCAGTCCAGCCGATTTGGCCTCTCTCGTCAACGTTCGTCATAGGGTTTCTTCGGTCGTACTGGCCTCCTTAATACTTTTATTTTCCATTGTAAAGCCTGTTTGGTGATTCTTTGCTTGTCTTCTCAGTATGTTTCCAATGCAGCGCCATCCTCTATGTCTTATAACTGTTGATAGTAGTGGTTACCCATCCCTTTCTCTTCCTTCTTAACTTATTCTGATTTCATTCCATTTCATATCGGGCTGCTTGGTCTCTAGGCATGGTGTCTGCGCTCGAGTGCTAGAGGTTGCGGGTTAAATCCCTGGTAAGGGCTGGGATTTTTTCACGTGGACTTGGACATCTAGTAATTCCCCCTGGTCTCTGGGTAGTAAGACCGGACGCCCGTGTGCGTTATTGCGCACGTAAAAAATCCCTTGGCAGTTGGAAATCGAAAAGAGTAGCCTGATGGCGCTGCCCGGGCACGATTTGGAGTTAAAATTCTACCTAAAGTATTTCCGGATCCTCGCCGGTGTTACAAAGGCTGTGCACTGTGCTGAGTTTCTTCAGACTCAGACTCGAGTTAGAAGAAGAACGGGGCACTTATGGGTTACTACCCGTGTGCCATGATGTTGATCCGTTGTTCAAACTTTAAACCTCATTTCATTTCATTTTCATAATGATCTTCAGACATCTGTTTTCGAATGCGTTTAACTTTCGTTCCATGTCTGTAATGTTTATTAGCGAAATATTTCTGTGCAATTTGTTTTGTTAAGGAATACAAATAAAAATTGAACACAATTTATGGCGAGTGAGGTATACCGTGCACAGCTTTTAATTCCATTTAACACTGAAGTCTCCTTTAAAGGAATGGAGGAGCGTTCGTTTTATATTGACCCTTTAGCGTCACGGTGGCGCTATCTGTAGCATTCTCTTCCAAGCCGGAGGGGTCAAAGGGTAGACAATAGACAAGGGGAGACATTCTGGTTATGGTCATATTTCGCCTTTTCACACGCTCACCAGAATCTCAGATCAAGTCAGTGTTCTTCTCAGGCTCCATCCACATGACTAAACCATTAAAGTATCTATTTCTTTGCCTTTCTCTTGCATTTTCCCCATCACGACTGCCAGGCGTCACCAAGTTCTCGTTGCCATTCATTCTCATAGCGTGTCCGAAAAAGCATTAACTGTCCACGGCTAAGTTCTCTAATCCGTATGTAGTTTTTAGCTCTCTCGGATAGGACCGTCTAGTTTTTTCCCCCCTATCATTCCACAATATTGCTTGCATTCTGCTTATAAGATTGGAAGATACTTGCTGCCTCCAGATGTTGAGAAAACGTTAAGTGTCATGTTTTGGGTTATGTTAATTAGTTTTTCTCACACTGTTCTGACTTGTTGCTTGTTGTTGGGTGTAGTCTGGACAAAAATTGCTGCAGACGATAGCCATCAATCTCAAGGAGAAAAACCACAGGGGACGCTGCGTGGTCAGCCTTCAAGATAACACGTTTAGGAGATCCACATCGTCAACCTTCAGGATATAAAGTTAGGGGGATCTACAATCTCCAACCTTTAGGATATAAAGTTAGAGGGATCTACCACCGCCAACCTTTAGGATATAAAATTAGGAAAATCTACAACTGTCAACCTTCAAGATAAAGTGTTAGGGAAATCTACAGTCGCCAACCTTCAAGATATAAAGTTAGGGGAAATCTACAGTCGCCAACCTTCAAGATGTAAAGTTAGGTGAAATCTACAGTCGCCAACCTTCAAGATATAAAGTTAGGTGAAATCTACAGTCGCCAACCTTCAAGATATAAAGTTAGGTGAAATGTACAGTCGCCAACCTTCAAGATATAAAGTTTGGGGAAATCTACAGTCACCAACCTTCAAGATGTAAAGTTAGGTGAAATCTACAGTCGCCAACCTTCAAGATATAAAGTTAGGTGAAATCTACAGTCGCCAACCTTCAAGATATAAAGTTAGGGGAAATCTACAGTCGCCAACCTTCAAGATATAAAGTTAGGTGAAATCTACAACTGTCAACCATCAAGATAAAGTGTTAGGTAAATCTACAATCGGCAAACTCCAGGATATAAAGTTAGGTGAAATCTACAGTCGCCAACCTTCAAGATATAAAGTTAGGTGAAATCTACAGTCGCCAACCTTCAAGATATAAAGTTAGGGGAAATCTACAGTCGCCAACCTTCAAGATATAAAGTTAGGTGAAATCTACAACTGTCAACCATCAAGATAAAGTGTTAGGTAAATCTACAATCGGCAAACTCCAGGATATAAAGTTAGGTGAAATCTACAGTCGCCAACCTTCAAGATATAAAGTTTGGGAGATCGACAATCGGCAACCTCCAGGATATAAAGTTAGAGGAATTTAAAATCTTTAACCTTCAGGGATATAAAGTTAGGGAAATCTACAACAGTTAACATTCAGGATATAATGTTGCGCACATCTACAATCGCCAACCTTCATGATATAAAATTAGAGGAATCTACAATCGTCGACCTTCAAGGTATTTAGTTTGAAAGATCGGCAATTGCCAACCTTCGGGATAAACAGTATGGGAGATATAGTCGTCAAGCTTCAGGGTATACAGTTCAGCAGATCGACAATAGTCGGCCTTATTTTTACATTTTCTTGTTTATATGAGCAATAATAATGTCTTGAAATGGAAATAAACAATAATATATGTGAAATAAAATGGAGTGTGTAAACAAGATAACGTCAATACGTAGTTCAGATGAATTTTTGGCCCTTTTACACTATTTCAGGGAGTGGGAGTAGGGAGAAGGGAGTAGGGAGTAGGGAGGAGGGGGGATTTGCTTATGCTCCGAGCTCTTCTGAAAGGGTGGGGGGGGGGTAGAGTAGCAAGTGGCCTTAGCTTCCCCCCTTTTGCTATCTACCCCCTTCCCCTTTTTTAACACAAACTAGTCCAGTCTATTTATAACCTGTCCGTCTTTACTACAGAGATAACCCTGGGTGGTGATCGTGCTAATAAAAATGATGATAATGTTGATGATAAAGATGATAACGATGTTTACGATAATAATGATTATTTTCTGAAAATCTCCTGGCTTTGGTTAACTTTAACTGTTGTCAATCGGTGCTTTCTTTATACATATCTATAAACAACAATTTCTAAAGAGGGAAATCAAGAGGAAATAAAGCTTGAAAGAACCGCCATGTTCCCACAGTGCCTAACATCTTCAAGCGACATTTTGGCGCCACAAGTTGAATAGCCTGTGATTGCGCAAAAATGTCGCTTCCAGTTGGACGTGAAAGCATTCTCACTTGCGCACCCACTGGAGAAACTAAAAGCACTTCCTGATGTTTATGCGTGCAGCTATTCACGAATCAAATCCCTAATTACAAAAAATGGTTGGCGTGAGAGGCAGAGGTGATTCATGGAAGAGCGGCCAATGAGATTTAATGTAGATCAGCCTCGTTACAAATCACTAAGTATCAGGGGCGTTGACATAAAAGGAAACATGGGGGGGGGGGGCGCTTAGACCTTGAATATACATTAGGGGGAGAGCTTAATGGGCCCAAACCTTGCCGAAGTTCGCAATAATAATAATGATACAGTTTATTTGCACTGAATGACAAAAATATAACATTTGAAATAGTCTGAAATCAATACAGAGACACTCAAAGAGAGAACTTCTTATTTAGTCAGTTATTCAGTAGACCGATTATTGTCTTCGGACGTCGTACACATCCATAAGCACTGGAATTCCATCTTCATTAACTTCCCCAGCGTGTGGCTGCTGATGTAACCATTTATGTGTTGATTTACTATACTTCTTCGGCAACCTGTTCATGTCTGACAGTATCTCTTTTGACCAGAAGTTCTTTTAGTCTTTTTAATAATTTCGGTCATCGTCGTCTCCTGAATCGTCTACTGGCCCTGCCCGCCTGAGAGCATTAAGAACATTGGCTCGTTTCATTGCTTGCCCTGTACATTTCGTAGCCCGGTACACGTAACGTTAATCTCCCCACGCATCGCCCATATACACGCTAGCTCACTTCTGATTGGTACTTCCTGAACCTGTCGCTTTGGTAGAAGGTTGCGGGGGTGTTCCGCAATGCCGTTGACATCGCGTTTTGTATATGTCAGCACGCCAACGCTTTTAACACTTCAAAAACATGGAGAAACTAATCCTAACACAACCCCCATAGAGAGTGCTGCAACCAATGTCACAGGCATTCTCTTTCTCGGAATGAAAACGTAAATGCAAGACAACCCAGAAAGCAAACAACAGAGCGGGACACACCCGTAACCTTCAGGAAAGTCGACCAGTGTCACGAAACGATCTCAGTGATTCCAGAAGTTAGTACTTGTAATAAGTTCTTCTGGTTCCAAAGAGAGAGGATTATATTTACTCTGCCCTTAACCCTAATATTACTTTAAACCAAATTGATTTAAATGTTACCAGTCCTTCTCCCAGACAAAGCCACTGCGCTTTGTTTAAAATTACCTAACACTACGTAATACAGCCCGCTGGTTCAGACTAGGGATGTGAGGTTGGATTCTCACGCCAGTGTCAGAATGTTATCTCCTGACCAGACTGTAGAGATTGAGCGGACTGTAGACATTGAGGCGACGAGAAGTTTAAAGTTTAACACGTCAGTGTAATTCTGGAGAGAACAGCTGTTTGGCAATTAGGAATGTTTTATCTTGGTCAAGGTCGTACTGTAGGCCGTTCACTGTGAGTGACAGGTCACTGGTTAGCCAAGTGATCTGATAGTTACCTCAGGGGCGGTGCTTAAGCCATCATCTTGAGGGTTGGGTAAAAACTAAGGAAAGGGAGGAGTGTAATTTGGACAATAGATTAATACTTATACTGCGGGCATCGTAGATTTACCTCATAGTGCCGCCAGCAGGCCACAGACTCAGACCTACCGTTGAAAAGTACTTTCTCCCTGGTTGAGTCGTGTTCGGCATTTGCTGGAAAAGTTCCCAGGTGAATATTAATATTAATCTTGTATACTTAGGTTAGGGAGTTAAGCTTAGTCTATACTACCTTTTCCTAATTTGTCTGCACATTCTGCTTGAAATAGTTCTGTGTGAGTATTCAGTATCTCAGTTAGGGAACTGCTAAACTATTCCTATTTCTTGTATGTTTGTGTCACATGTTTTTCATTGTATGTTTTCATGTGTATAAAATAAGATGTGAACAATGACATTTGCTATAATGAAATGTAATTATATTGTTATCATGATCAGCCAAAATATGAGTTGGGACTGTGGGAAATGATGCCCAAATATGTGCAGGGATGCTGCTACGTTTTGTGTGCCCACCATGTGCTCACTTAATGTGTTCAACTAAACAGGGGATTTATAACCCCAGGGGAAGGATGATGGGTGTACAGTATTCACGGTCACTGAAAGCTAATATTCAGGACAGCGTGCACATATAAATTGTTTGCGGGTTCAGCACATAACCTGCGCCACATGTTTATGTCAAATCTATGTCAGCCAACTCGAAGTCTGAGTGAAGACGGACAACAGACTTAGAAAGTCAACTATCATGACATAGCATTTGAGGGAAGGCAGGATATGTGACGCCCATGTAAGACAAAAGACCTTCAGACTAGACTGGAGAGGATGTGGAATATGAGGAGGAGTGATGGGCTATATCTTATTATTATATGTTGTATTAACTGATACATGTATTCTTAGTGTAAGTCAAGATATTACACGTATGTGTTTTGTTTCCATGATTACAGCGCCCATGTGACGATCAGTCCATGAAGTAGCCTACAATGTGTTAGACTCGGCCAGCTGGGAACGAGGTGGAGAACGAGGTGGAGAACGAGGTGGAGAACGAGGTGGGGATGAAGTGGAGAAGAAGCTGAAACAGGCAGACAACAGGCAAGGAAGAGTTGGACAAGCTTGACAGTTCCTCACGGCTGTCAGAGGCTTATAAGTTGAGTTAACCCCTTTATGTTAACCTTTTATCATCATTATCATACCACTCTAAACCCCGAGCTGTTTGTCTCGCTGAAGCGTAGTACTTTCATTAACCAGTCACTGTTTGTGTAAATCAACAAACTGGGAATTTCATTGTAGTAAATAAAGCTGTATGTCAAGTTTTAAACTACATAGTTTGTTAAATTCCAAATGTCTGTTCTTACATGTTTAATTAAACTGTTAGGATAGAATAACATTTGGTGGGGGCTCAATAAATAATATAATAATTCTTTAATTATTCATAATAACAACGGGAGAAGGTAGATGACGGAGGAATCACTTGCCCTGTCTAATAATTCATTAACATTAAGTATGATAGACATCTAAAATTCCTTGCCTTCTCTTGTGGGTACCAAGTTCAGCTAATGTTAATATACTTAACGAGCCAATATGGCTGTTTTCTTGGATATCCAGGACTTTGTCTGAGAGCAACATAGCTCAGATTTTAGTTCGGTGTATCTAGTGGAGAGAATGTGTTGAAAGGAAGATCCCTACTCAACAACATAAACATTTAAACCACGCGTCACGTCACAACCAGTCCAACAAACTTGTGAATGAAAAGTGACCTACTCTATTTGAGGAGATTACCGTTACTTCAACCAGTGGCACCACTAGCAAGCTATTCTCTTACCCTCTAGTTCCAGGGCAGAAAAAAAGTAAACAGATTTCTGCTACATGAGGTTCTCTCAGAGACACCAAGCTGTCTTGAACCTACCATGTCTCGATCTCCTTAAGCATGATCCTGGAGTCACTTAGAAAGCACGCATGGGAAAACGTATGTGTCCCTAGCGATATTATTGCTTTTATTACCGCCACCACCGCTATCTCCTTCTACAATTCTTTCTCGTAGCGTTTTACACTTGGTTAATGGTACTAGTTACCCTCTTGCTTAATTTCGAGAGAGCAGCAAGAAAGCTCAGGCCACCCATTACACATTGGCTGTTGTTGGGAGGGCAGCAGCATAAGAAGGTGCTAGACCGTGCAAGACGTTGCTAGACAGTGCTAGCCAGTCTGCAACCGCACGTATATCAAAAACGATTGTCTCATAGGTGTGAAAATACATAGCGTTTAAAGCAGTTGGTCGTTATGTAACATAAGATAATATAGAAATGTGTAATCCATACTTAAGACATTTGCTACCGGAGATGCGCGTGATGTTATGATGTAGATTCTGGAATCAATAATCAGCAATCAGCAAATAGTCATTGGAAAATTCAAAGTTGAATAAAAGTCAAAAGATTTACTTTTTACCAACTTATTCTATAGTCAACCCCTTGTGGGATGCAATTTTTCGTTATTTTGAAGCCCCACCCTGGCTCTTGCCAGAGACCGCAATATAGTTTGGCCATAAATATAGTCTAATGTCTGAACGCGATTTCCGGGACCTCTCCACGTGTGATCCTCATCCGCATAGTGGCAATTTGTGTCATTGGGTGTTTATCGCTTGTGTAATGTCCTAGTGGGGTAAAAGTACTAGTACTACTACTACTTTATCATTATATTGGTATTATACCAAGTGGTTCGCTCTCTCAGTTTCTGTGTGAGTATGTTTGTGTGGAAAGGGCATATCAGGAAGGGAATGAGAGTGAAGGAAGAAATGATTGCAGAAAGGATGAGAGCTGAGCGTCTGAGAAGAAACGGATTAAATACAAATGTTGACAACAATGGTCCTGAAATCCCATGCTATCACTGTGGAAGACTTTTCTTGACACGGGCAGGTCTTGTTAGTCACACTCGCCATCGCCATGGGCTGTTTGTCTCATGCCTCCTCTTAGTGCAATATAACACTATCGTCTGAAAAGACGGAAAGGTGCCAATGGAAATATGTTTGTGTATGTGTGTGTAAGTTTGTATGTGGAAATTTTTTTTACACAACGGGTACCACTTGACCTTGCAATAATACTGAAAAAAAATAGAAAAAAAGGGGGGTGGGGGTCCCTCAAGGTGTCTTAAAGCCCCTAAGGATTCAGCGCTCCTGCTAAGTATTCGGGATATATCGCCAGCTGTTTCATAGACGCCAAATCGATAAATCTGCTTTAATAAGCCCAATATGTCGTATTGATCGAGCGAATAAAGAACACGAGTCCGGATAACAATTGCGATGTTACCCTGGCTGTTACATTCGCTGCCGAATTGTTCTGACGTCAAATGTTTGATAATGCATAAGGCAAGTTAGAGCGAAAGAAAGTATGTCTGGAAAAAGATTCATCATAATAACCAAGTGCTGTTATGATTATTATTTCGTTGTCTTTCTTGGAAGTCGGTAGATATATCGATTTTGGAAAATTAAAAGCAAGAACAATAACAGTCACAATAACCAGGTACTAGGTCGATACTCGACGCTTAGGGGAAAGGCAAGACGGACGTATGATCAGAATGCTACTGGTACCATTAGTATAGGAACTCTGCGCTGGCTGCTGAAGATGGGGACGGAGCGCTTGTGTTTCTTGTCAGTAGGATTATAGGTTTTAGAAATAGAAGAGAACACTAGCTATTAGTATTGCTGCTACTGCTACCACTGCTGCTGCTACCACTGCTGCTGCTGCTACCTCTGCTGCTACTGTCACCACTGCTGATACTGCTACCCCTGCTGCTACTGCTACCCCTGCTGCTACTGCTACTACTGCTGCTTCTGCTACCCCTGCTGCTACTGCTACCACTGCTGCTACTGCTACCACTGCTGCTACCCCTGCTGCTACTGCCACCACTGCTGCTACTGCTACCACTGCTGCTACTGCTACCACTGCTACTGCTACCGCTGCTGCTGCTACTGCTACCGCTGCTACTGCCACCACTGCTGCTACTGCTACCACTGCTACTGCTACCACTGCTGCTACTGCTACCACTGCTACTGCTACCACTGCTGCTACTGCTGCTGTTACTATCATAATTCAAACTGATGCTGCTACTCATATTATCACTACTACTACTACTACTAATGTTGTGGTTTCTGCGGTTACTACTATACTGATGTTGTGGAACACAACTGGGGCGAAATTTAACAAGTATTCTGGCCAATCCCTCGAAATGTATACAAAAACTCAATTTCATTATTTCATTTTTGGGTCGATTTTACAATATATTTATTCGTTCATCATACATCATAATAAAAGTGACATCTTTTTCTCACTGGAATCTGAAGGCTTTTTTTTTTACATTGATGTTTTATTCTCTCTCTCCCTTTCTCTCTGCCAGCCCCTCTCTCACCTCCGCACAAAATTACTTTGTAGGTTTTAAAAACAACATTAATAACATTAAGTAGACACATTTCATCTGTTTAATAA
Source organism: Candidula unifasciata (assembly GCA_905116865.2). Classification (NCBI taxonomy): domain Eukaryota; kingdom Metazoa; phylum Mollusca; class Gastropoda; order Stylommatophora; family Geomitridae; genus Candidula; species Candidula unifasciata. Next base: position 43,438 of record CAJHNH020002368.1, on the reverse strand, counting down.
ACAAAGCTGCTTATTTTGAAGGCTATTAAAGTATGTTAAAACTATCCAAATGTATGTTATCATCATCATGTAGTAGTTCCTTTGCAGAACGTCGCTCTCATCACAGTCTGCCTGAAAGAAACTCGGTCTCTCACCAGCTGTCGCGCCTCACGCACCTTCATATTCAAGGAGTCACTTATATCCTATGTCCACCTTCGTGTTTTCGGCCCCTGTTACCTCCTTCCTGGTACCGTGCCTTCTGCTATTATTTTCTTTTACAATTCGTCGTGGCGCTTGATATGACCAAAATATTTCAGCTTCCGAGAAAGGATGCTGTTTATTAGCCAATCTTTCTTAATTCTCAGATCATTCAAGATGTCAGTATTTCTCCTCTTCTTCGTCCAAGATATTTTGAGAATCTTTGTATAGCATTTCAGCTCAAATGCCCCTATTCTCTTTCTTAAGGACTGGGAGATAGTCCACAACTCACATCCGTATGTTGCTACAGGAAAGATGCATGCTCTCAAAATTCAATTTTTAATCTAGAATGTAAAAGCAAGGGGAAACTACCACATTACTATACCAAGAAACTTATAATAGAAGCCAGAAGTATGGAAACGTGGAAAAAAAAAAATCAAATTGTGTTGGATGTATTTATTCTCTAAAGTTAAGAAGATAATTTAAAAGTCATATGACTTTAACGTAAAAGAGCATAATTTTAAATTCGTCATCACTATTATCGTCATCATTATCAATCTCCACTTCTGCCTTTAAGCATTGTGGGGAGAAACAGGTTACGATCCATTGTTTGATGGGCAGCAGTGACTATTGCCGTTCCGTATCGATGTAGAAGCTCTTGAATGTGATCAATCCTTCCTCTCCTAGGGCGACCTCCTCAAATCTTTTCATGTGTAGCGGCTGCATTCTTACTAAGTAACTAAACCATTCTATCTTCTGTTTTTTTCTCCCCCTGTTTTCTTTAAAATTCGTAGGCCTGAGAAGTTTAAAGTAGGTGCTGTTCCAATTACATCATATATATTACAATATAGTGTGAAATATTTTGTATGGATTTGAAACATAAAAATGTAATCTTAGTGCTCACTTGTGGCCTTTGTGTATCTTCACCATCTTGTTGTGCCCTTAAACATCACATATGTCTCTTTTCTTTCATTCCATTTCATGTAATTGTATGTCTCACTGTCTATTCTTTCATTCCATTCTATGTAATTGTGTGTCTCACTGTTTATTCGTTCATTCCATTCTATGTAATTGTATGTCTCACAGTCTATTCTTCCATTCCATTCTATATAATTGTATGTCTCAAAGTCTATTCTTCCATGCCATTCTATGTAACTGTGAGACATACAATTATATAGTATGAAATGGACGAATAGACTTTGAGACATACAATTAAATAGAATGAAATGGACGAATAGACTTTGAGACATACAATTACATAGAATGAAATGGACGAATAGACTTTGAGACATACAATTACATACAATAAAATGGACGAATACTACATAGGTTGGGCTTCAAAATAACGAAAAATTGCGTCCTGTTTGAGGACAACGATAGGTATATTAACTGAACCAAAACTAGTGGCTACATAAAACGGATGTGCAAGCAACAATCAAGTCCTAGAATTAGTCTAGAAGTAGACGGACAACCAAACCGTCTTGCTGGAGTTTGCAGCCGGTGTTAGCTAAGAAAAAAGGAGGAGAAGGAGGAGGAGAACGCGAGACCAACACGGCTCAGATACTCAGTCACGAAAGGATTAGGCTAGTGCTAGCGAACTACGTACAGTTCAGACGTATTAAATAAAATTTGCTGTGCTCAAGCTAAAAACGCTAAGTCTGTTGCAAAGTAAAACAAGCTACAGGGGCATTTTTTCTACGGACCAACAGATACAGCGAAATCGATATAAAAAGCATTAGATTTCCATAAAAATGTCTCCATTCAGTACGGCTGTGAGCCTTGGGGCAAGAGTAATCGATCTGGAATGACATCTATATTATCTTGGAAGCTAAATGCAAGATATTGAGCACGGGAGGATGCATGCTCGTTTCTGGGACAGGCAGCAGAAGTCGTGTTGGCTGTATGCGTTAGAAATCACTGATAACAGATAGCAGAGAGGGGTATACTGGTATCTTGGTATGCGTCCGTTCTTAACCTGTTCTATATCATTGGACGTATACCAGACAATACACATACCAAACAGGACGTATATCAAAACAATTTTATGATAAGAAATAAAGAGATAATTATCCGTTCGTGTGGAAAGACAAATCCTACGATGTTGGCATACTGCACATTGATGGGGTTGTATAAATCACATAAACACCTCTGAATACTTAAATACAAAATGCAAAAGCCGATGGATGAAATACTAGGGCAATTTTCAAAAGAAAATGTAGTCTCACTTTTCTTTGCCGAGAAGAGACGAGTTAGTTCGTTGGGATATAATCATTGCACTCCAGACATGTCCATATGTGCTCAGATCCTTCCCTCAATATGAACCCCAGCGTCCCGTCTAATAGTGCCATTTCTTTGTTGATTGATAAGTCTTTTTGTATGCCACTTGTGTCTCTCTATTTTGTCTTTGCTGATCTTAACTTCCGAGTCTTTCATTATGGTGAGCCATGAGGAATCATAAGTCAAAAGTCCTACCCCTTTTTCATTCTCTGAGGGCATTAATAATACCAGCATGATCCATAGGTTGACCTTCAGCAGTGATAGCGGATCCTGGCAACTTATCAGCCCTTTCGTTTCCATCTACGACCGCGAACCCTGGAACGAAGATAAGGACGACGTTAAGATTAAGAGTCGAGTGTGTGCCAGGATGGTGCAGTAAAACTTCAGTTAACCGTCAATGTCCGGACCGGGGCTGTGGGGGAAAACCGAATAGACGGAGAACAGAAACCTGTAAAGTAACATGAGTCGTTGGTTCGGGTCCTAGGTGCAGTCCAGTCTAGGCGTGTGTGTGTGTATGTATGTGTGTGTAAATGTGTGTATGTGTGTGTGAAGTAGCAATGTGGGATCAGGTACCCAGTGCGGAAAATTTCCCGTCACCTCCCAACACACACCCATACACACACCCATACACACACCCACAAATATAGACACAGACATCCCACACGCAATTTATATGATAAATACAAATATGTTTTTCTCTGTTTTATCACCGCACACAGCAATGAAACTCGGTACACCCCTCCACCTTTTGGCACTCCGCATTTAAAACATCTGGGTGTGTTTCTGCAGTAATTTAAGTTTACGTGTGTGTGTTTGACAGAGAGAGAGAGAGAGAGAGAGAGAGAGAGAGAGAGAGAGAGAGAGAGAGAGAAAGAGAGAGAGAGAGAGAGAGAGAAAGAGAGAGATCTGTTAAGTTAGTTGCGTATCCTTTAAAGGACGTTGCAGAACCAACCCCAACACTTTCTGGCTGTTATGGTTTTTCTA
>CAJHNH020002368.1:12500-35000 GCA_905116865.2 Candidula unifasciata | reverse complement strand
CGATGTTGGCATACTGCACATTGATGGGGTTGTATAAATCACATAAACACCTCTGAATACTTAAATACAAAATGCAAAGCCGATGGATGAAATACTAGGGCAATTTTCAAAAGAAAATGTAGTCTCACTTTTCTTTGCCGAGAAGAGACGAGTTAGTTCGTTGGATATAATCATTGCACTCCAGACATGTCCATATGTGCTCAGATCCTTCCCTCAATATGAACCCCAGCGTCAACCGCACTCTTGTGGGTTGTACTGTCCAGGTTTGTACCTGGCACATATTTAAGGCTGGGTTGACCTGGGAGCCAATTCCGTCACGACCTGAACCCACGACCTTTCGATCCACTGTCGAGCGTCTAGCCTCTACACATTTGCGGCTCCTAACAACTAATCTATATATATATATATATATATATATATTATATATATATATATATATATATATATATATATATACAGATATAAAAGAGATAGAGATCTTGAGACAAAGGTAATGATACAGAGTTAGTGATAGATATGGCCAAGAACTGGGACAGCTAGGCCCCCCCCCCCCCCCCCCCCCCCCCCCCCCCCCCGGTGGGTTAACTGCACAGGCGTGGCGACAGCACTACCCATGCGGCCGTTAATCCCCACTCTCAAAGACCCACCCTACCTACATCGCAAAAGTGGTATAATAAGGGCTGTCTATATCCTCTTCATGTCGCTATTGGCACATAAGGCATTCACAAGTGATCTCCATTGCTGCCGGTCTGCTGCTTTTCTGCCCATGGTATCCCATGTTGGTTTACACTCCTTCACTTCCAGTTCTGTTGTTCTTCTCCAGGTTTCCTTAGGTCGTCAACGTTTAATTTTCCCATCTTCTGTCCATCTGAGAGCTGTTTTTGCCAGAGTAATATTTCCTTGAGTGTTGAGCGTCAGCCAGATCCCTTGGTAACTCCTAGCAGCTCCATTCTCCTCAGACCGTAATGATCTTTTTCTACCACTGTTCACTCGTTCATAACATCTAACTTGTCATACATCAGGTGGTGCAGAACCGGCCAGTCTATCAGCCTGCTCGTTCCCCACCACACCTGCGTGGCCTGGAGAAAATATCTAAAAAGACGCTAACTACCGGGGAGCTTTGAAGCGATGGTCGATAGAAAAAAGAAAACGAAAAAAGAGAAAACAGAAAACGGTGTGTGTGGGGGGGGGGGGGGGGTGAGGATCGGTACTCGAACAGGGGATTTAGGCAACAAACGCCAGACACACATCACATATTGCCACAGATTCTTCTTCTACTTTTTTCTATTCCTGGAATGCCTCGCGCAGTGCCAGGGGAGAAAGATATTTCTGAAACGGGTCCTTCTATTCGCTCCGTTTTGAGCACTTTTCAGTGTCTCTGATATTTCTGCGGTCTATCTACTGCGTGGTCGACCTCTGGCTCTGTTACTGTGGTGCCCTGTCTGATTCCAGTCTCGTTACATGGTCAAACAGTTTGAATCGTTGTCAACCAATACAGCTCAATATTGGTTCTACGCCGATTCTCCTCCTGATATCACCGTTCCTAAGTCGATCTTTCCTGGTTACACCTAGCAAAGTGCATAAACAGTTCATTTACGTCGTGACTATTTTCTTTCTGTCTTCTGTCCATGTTTGACATTGATAGCAGGGCGTTGGTAAGAATATTGTGTTTAATAGTGTTACAGATTGAAAGAGTTAAAGTAACGAATGTCTAGAACACGAAGAAACCGTGCCTAATGTCTAGGGTAATGAGCTCTTGGTATGCGTCCGTTCTTAACCTGTTCTATATCATTGGACGTATACCAGACAATACACATACCAAACAGGACGTATATCAAAACAATTTTATGATAAGAAATAAAGAGATAATTATCCGTTCGTGTGGAAAGACAAATCCTACGATGTTGGCATACTGCACATTGATGGGGTTGTATAAATCACATAAACACCTCTGAATACTTAAATACAAAATGCAAAAGCCGATGGATGAAATACTAGGGCAATTTTCAAAAGAAAATGTAGTCTCACTTTTCTTTGCCGAGAAGAGACGAGTTAGTTCGTTGGGATATAATCATTGCACTCCAGACATGTCCATATGTGCTCAGATCCTTCCCTCAATATGAACCCCAGCGTCAACCGCACTCTTGTGGGTTGTACTGTCCAGGTTTGTACCTGGCACATATTTAAGGCTGGGTTGACCTGGGAGCCAATTCCGTCACGACCTGAACCCACGACCTTTCGATCCACTGTCGAGCGTCTAGCCTCTACACATTTGCGGCTCCTAACAACTAATCTATATATATATATATATATATATATATATATATATATATATATATATATATATATACAGATATAAAAGAGATAGAGATCTTGAGACAAAGGTAATGATACAGAGTTAGTGATAGATATGGCCAAGAACTGGGACAGCTAGGCCCCCCCCCCCCCCCAGCTGTCGGTGGTTAACTGCACAGGCGTGGCGACAGCACTACCCATGCGGCCGTTAATCCCCACTCTCAAAGACCCACCCTACCTACATCGCAAAAGTGGTATAATAAGGGCTGTCTATATCCTCTTCATGTCGCTATTGGCACATAAGGCATTCACAAGTGATCTCCATTGCTGCCGGTCTGCTGCTTTTTCTGCCCATGGTATCCCATGTTGGTTTACACTCCTTCACTTCCAGTTCTGTTGTTCTTCTCCAGGTTTCCTTAGGTCGTCAACGTTTAATTTTCCCATCTTCTGTCCATCTGAGAGCTGTTTTTGCCAGAGTAATATTTCCTTGAGTGTTGAGCGTCAGCCAGATCCCTTGGTAACTCCTAGCAGCTCCATTCTCCTCAGACCGTAATGATCTTTTTCTACCACTGTTCACTCGTTCATAACATCTAACTTGTCATACATCAGGTGGTGCAGAACCGGCCAGTCTATCAGCCTGCTCGTTCCCCACCACACCTGCGTGGCCTGGAGAAAATATCTAAAAAGACGCTAACTACCGGGGAGCTTTTGAAGCGATGGTCGATAGAAAAAAAGAAAACGAAAAAAGAGAAAACAGAAAACGGTGTGTGTGGGGGGGGGGGGGGGGGTGAGGATCGGTACTCGAACAGGGGATTTAGGCAACAAAACGCCAGACACACATCACATATTGCCACAGATTCTTCTTCTACTTTTTTCTATTCCTGGAATGCCTCGCGCAGTGCCAGGGGAGAAAGATATTTCTGAAACGGGTCCTTCTATTCGCTCCGTTTTGAGCACTTTTCAGTGTCTCTGATATTTCTGCGGTCTATCTACTGCGTGGTCGACCTCTGGCTCTGTTACTGTGGTGCCCTGTCTGATTCCAGTCTCGTTACATGGTCAAACAGTTTGAATCGTTGTCAACCAATACAGCTCAATATTGGTTCTACGCCGATTCTCCTCCTGATATCACCGTTCCTAAGTCGATCTTTCCTGGTTACACCTAGCAAAGTGCATAAACAGTTCATTTACGTCGTGACTATTTTCTTTCTGTCTTCTGTCCATGTTTGACATTGATAGCAGGGCGTTGGTAAGAATATTGTGTTTAATAGTGTTACAGATTGAAAGAGTTAAAGTAACGAATGTCTAGAACACGAAGAAACCGTGCCTAATGTCTAGGGTAATGAGCTATCCACTAAGCCAGATCACAGTCTGAAAGACGTTGATTGGCCCGAACCTGGCGGCGCGTGATTTCCTGTGCGATAATTATCGATCACGACAAGGTTAAGCAAGCAAATACCACAGGAATCGGTTGTACCGTATGTGACGTTCGATGAAGAGGTCACGCGATCACCACTAGGTCTGGATGGAAAGGACATCGCCTGACTTCATGGTATCTAAACAATGTCTGTAATACTGATAAATTGTGACACAGACTTGAGTGAGAGTGACTCAAGAGGCGGGGACATGTCGACAATTCGGTCCTTTGCATTTTGTAACTTTACCAATACTATGCCAAGTGAATGAAACATTGATTGACGGACAGAGAGATAAACTGCAACGGACACACACACACACACAGGCAGACACATGATTTAGAGAAAGAGGGACAGACAGAAAGATAGTAGATTTACAGACAGACGGACGGACGGACAGCCAGACGGACGAATAAACGAACGGACGAAAGAACGGATAGACAGTCAGGCTCTCCTTAGAATAACGGTCCCAAATGATCTACTCAGAAAGTGAACCCTAACAGAGCCTCATTACGTCCTGCCCTACAAACATTTAAAAGCTGTAACTCGGAAAAAATTAAGAACGAAAAGTGTAAGGAAAAGGGCAATGTCTACTACTTACCGAAAATTAAATGCTTTATATGTGAAAACTGTAGCACAGAAGTTGCAAATAGTGCGCGAATATCTGTTCTGTCTCGCTGTCCGCCATTGTAACTCAGCACGGCTTGTGCGCGATTCTCGTTCCGGGCGAGACATGATGTTAATGCGCGGTTTAATGTACGCGCATGTCGCCTCGGGACAACTTCAAACCAGCAGCCGCCACGATGGCGCTCCACTATCCCGACCACCACTTGACCTTGGCGAATGCGAGCACGCTGGTACTTCCGACAGAAGAAGTAGCTCCTGTAAATTGTAGACTTTTTTTTCCGGCGACTATAGTGCCACCTCGAGACTATCCTCCGCGCCGCTACGCGCGGCGCTGAAGGGGCTAAACTAGATGGCTGGGACTCACGAGCAAATACATTGGAGAAAGCTGCAGGAGCTGCGGTAGCTGCTGCTCGTGAGTCCTAGCTATCTAGTTTAGCTCCTTCCGCGCCGCGGGGGATAGTCTCGGAGGTGGCACTATAGTCGGCGAAAAGCGGTCCGTAACTTACACATAACTCGGGCCCTGTCGTAGGATAGCGCTATCGGGAGTATTCTCGAGTGTCGCTAATTTTTTTCGTCCGTAGTTAATCCTAGTTTTGCCGCCGTGCAATTGCCGTAAAAAAATCCGTTGCGTTTCGCGAAAATGTCGTGCACAATTAATGCTACTTTTGACACGGTTGATTCGCCGCAAAAGAAATGCGAATTTTAGATATGAGTGAGGTTCTCTTTGGGTTCACTTTCTGCGTCGATCATTTGGGGCCTTTATTCAAAGGAGAGCCGACAGTCAGTTGGTATTTTCAGATCGACAAGCTGACAGTCAAACTGGTAGTGTTGACAGAATCAGTGCTAATGTAAATGTATCATAATAAAACGCAACAAGCATTGTAGTGCTAGTAACTAGTAGCTTTCACACGTTACGGTTCCAGCATGAGTAGCGTACGAATGCAGCCAGCGTCTTTTGTGTGTGCTATATTCGAGGTGTATTTGTGATAAATAGCAAGCGGTATTAATAAATCCAGGGGCTGCTGGGGTTGGTTCTGCAATGTCATGTAAAAGATACGCAACTAACCATTAATAAATAGTAAAAAAAAATGTCTTTAGTGTAAATGGCCATCGCTTGTGCTGACGATGTTGTGGACATCCTATCGCTTGTGCTTACGATGTTGTGGACCACCTATCGCTTGTGCTTACGATGTTGTGGACCACCTATTGCATGTGCTGACGATGTTGTGGACATCCTATCGCTTGTGCTTACGATGTTGTGGACCACCTATCGCTTGTGCTTACGATGTTGTGGACCACCCATCGCTTGTGCTGACGATGTTGTGGACCACCTATCGCTTGTGCTGACAATGTTGTGGACCACCTATCGCTTGTGCTGACGATGTTGTGGACCACCCATTGCTTGAGCTGACGATGTGGTGAACCACCCATCGCTTGTGCTTACAATGTTGTGGACCACCTATCGCTTGTGCTTACGATGTTGTGGACCACCTATCGCTTGTGCTGACGATGTGGTGAACCACCCATTGCTTGTGCTTACGATGTTGTGGACCACCTATCGCTTGTGCTGACGATGTGGTGAACCACCCATTGCTGGTGCTTACGATGTTGTGAACCACCTATTGCTTGTGCTGACGATGTTGTGGACCACCTATTGCTTGTGCTGACGATGTTGTGAACCACCCATGGCTTGTGCTGACGATGATGTGGACCACCCATTGCTTGTGCTGACGATGTTGTGAACCACCCATCGCTTGTGCTGACGATGTGGTGGACCACCTATCGCTTGTGCTGACGATGTTGTGAACCACCCATCGCTTGTGCTGACGATGTGGTGAACCACCTATCGCTTGTGCTGACGATGTGGTGGACCACCCATCGCTTGTGCTGACGATGTTGTGAACCACCCATCGCTTGTGCTGACGATGTGGTGGACCACCTATCGCTTGTGCTGACGACGTTGTGGACCACCTATCGCTTGTGCTGACGACGTTGTGGACCACCCATCGCTTGTGCTGACGATGTTGTGGACCACCTATTGCTTGTGCTGACGATGTTGTGGACCACCTATCGCTTGTGCTGACGATGTTGTGGACCACCCATTGCTTGTGCTGACGATGTGGTCAACCACCCATCGCTTGTGCTGACGATGTTGTGGACCACCTATTGCTTGTGCTGACGATGTTGTGGACCACCTATTGCTTGTGCTGACAATGTTGTGGACCACCCATCGCTTGTGCTTACGACGTTGTGGACCACGTATCCAAGAATATCAGAGAGTGTTTTTCGAAGAGATAAGAAGAAATGGGACAAAAGGAAGAGGGCGGGATTGTGTGGGAAGGGCGGGGGCGGGTAGACGGAGTAGAGGTCGAAAAAGAGGCAGAAGAGATAATACATAAGAGAAAGGAGTAGAAGAAGACGAAGAAAAAGACAAAGAAGACGAAGAAGAAGAAGAAAAAGAAGAGGAAGAAGAAGAAGAAGAGGAAGAAGAAGAAGGAGAAGAAGAAGAAGAAGAAGAAGAAGAAGAAGAAGAAGAAGAAGAAGAAGAAGAAGAAGAAGAAGAAGAAGAAAAGAAGAAGAAGAGGAGCAAGAAGAAGAAGACAGAGAGAGAGAGAGAGAGAGAGAGGATAAGACGACAGGCAGGAGGAAGAGGATGAGAAGAAATAACAAAGTTTTAAAAAAATGCGAGAAAGAAGAACGAAAAAAAAGTGGAAAAGGAAGAAGAAGATGAGAACAGTAAAGAGAGAAAAACCAGAAGGTGTAAGGAAAGTTCACAAACAACAAAATGAGATGTGAGCCTACGAAGAGTGTGGAAATGTAATTACTCAGACAACGAGGGAAATGAAAGTGTGTTTTGAACTTATCACCCGGAAGTAAAAGGAAATTGGAGGTCACGGCTAGAAATGCCCAATGCATGAATAATTAATCAAGCGCACATGCAGCTCACGTTCTTAATTCCACGCTTGTGATGTAGGAATGCGAGGTGAAAATGTCTTCGAAATTACCGATCATCTCAAACAGGTAGACGTCTTTTCGGTGAAAGACAATTAAAATCAATATGTCAAATGCAACTCCCCACCAACACATGTACTTTTAATAATGACAGTAATTATAAAAAGTGTGTTGAACTGCATAAAAAGAATAATTAACATTACCAGAATAGTTAGTTGGTTGCGTATTCTTTTGCAGGACGTTGCAGAACCAACCCCAGCATTTTTTGGCTGTGGTGGTTTTTCTAGGCAAGTTTACGTCCAATAGTTTGTCATTGCTTACTGAACGGTCGGCTTCTCGATACCACTGCTGAATACAACGCAAGGCGCGAGCCCGCAAGCTAGGATTGAACCCGGCACCCTGGCATTGAGCCAGACTTTTCAAAAATGACCTTGGCTCCCAGGTCGACCCAGCCTTGAGTAGGTACCGGGTTCAGTCCCGGGAAGGTAAAGGCGGCCATCGTGATGCTGACCACATCACCCATTTTGTGCCGATCGGTCAATAAAAATAAAGGTCTAGCCCTATATGCCCTATACGCCTGATGGCGTGGAAAAGGGTCCTTTACTTTTTACTTTACTTACCCCGGCATTACGAGACACAGACACCGACTACCAGAATAGACAAGGTGAAAATGATAGAGAAACGAAAGTGGGTATAATAACAATAGATTGTGTTACGAGGATGGATTGGTTATGCACTGAGAACAGTATATGGTAACTGGCAGTTTTATCATGGCCATGTCGTAGTTTTTATGGTTAATACAACGGTTTCAACATTTTGGCACAAGTGTAGTAACCCATAAGTACTCCGTACTACTTTCAACTCAAGTCTGAGTCGGAAGATTCTCAGCGCAGCGTACGAACTCCGTAGCAACGGCGAGGATCCTGGCCATGTTAGTGACATATTAATTGAAGCTATGAACATCCCACTGTATACAGATCACATATATAGCTTGTCAACCAAGTTCCTGTTCTGATGCGGTAAGAGAAATTATAAAGTGGGAATTGGTGAAAGGTGCAAAGAGTCTCTCCTCTTCTCCCAGTCTTTTATATTCGTTTTTGTACAAGTACTTTTAAGTATCTTTATCTATCTTTTAAAAGTCTATGGTTAAGCACCAGCAAGGAAGTAGTCAAAGTTAACATTTTGAGAGCATGCATCAATTCCATTAATTAGCTCAAGAAAGTTCCAAAAACATTCCCCCAGACTTTATGTGCAAATGATCAATTCTGTCTTGTAGCTCAAGAAAGTTCCAAAAACATTCCCCCAGACTTTATGTGCAAATGATCAATTCTGTCTTGTAGCTCAAGAAAGTTCCAAAAACATTCCCCCAGACTTTATGTGCAAATGATCAATTCTGTCTTGTAGCTCAAGAAACTTCCAAAAACATTCCCCCAGACTTTATGTGCGAATGATCAATACTGTCTTGTAGCTCAGGAAAGTTCCAAAAACATTCCCCCAGACTTTATGCGCGAATGGTAAATTCCGTCTTGTAGCTCAAGAAAGTTCCAAAAACAATTCCCCCAGACTTTATGTGCGAATGGTAAATTCCGTCTTGTAGCTCAAGAAAGTTCCAAAAACATTCCCCCAGATTTTATGTGCAAATGATCAATTCTGTCTTGCATTTAAACATTTTACAAAATAATAGTAACATTGAGGAAACAAAATGTCTTATGTGACCAGATCATGCATTCTAGTAAAGAAAGGCTGAAAAAGGTGTTGTGCAAGTGGTACGGTCGAAATTGTGAATGTCCTTCACTTTCAATGTTCAAATGTCAAGTTTGTGTTTACCTTAAATTGTATCGTCAAATGCACCACGCTAGTAACAGAAATTAGTATATCGTGATGCCACATAGACAAAATTTAAAGTTCTCCTCGATTAGTATAGAAGAGCTTACTTCTTGTGTGCGCCCGTGAGTGTGTGTGTGTGTGTATGTGTGTGTGTGTGTGGATGGGGGAGCTCGAAGAGGGGGAAAAGGGGGGGGGGGCGACAAAAAGACATTGAAATAAAAAGTGTTTTGCAGCATTTAATCGAGTCGCCGCAACGATCTTTACTGGTTGGGAGGGAAGAGGGGGGGGGGGGTAGAGAGGGGGATGGGGTGCAGAAATAGAAGCGCAAAGGTACCCGGAGTCCTTTCTGTTTAGCCCCACTCAGCTATCCCTGTCCCTACAAATTTATATAGAGGGCTTCATTGCCCCATCCCCCTGCCCCTTCCAACCATACACAGAAGCTCTTTTTACTGAGTTTTTGAAGCTTTTAAATATATATTTATGTGTGTCTGTCTGTCTGTCTGTCTGTCTGTCTGTCTGTCTGTCTGTCTGTCTGTCTGTCTGTCTGTCTGTCTGTCTGCCTGCCTGCCTACCTGCCTGCCTGCCTGCCTGCCTGTCTGCCTGCCTGTCTGCCTGCCTGCCTGCCTGTCTGTCTGTCTGTCTGTCTGTCTGGCTGTCTGTCTGTCTGTCTGTCTGTCTGTCTGTCTGTCTGTCTGTCTGTCTGTCTGTCTGTCTGTCTGTCTGTCTGTCTGTCTGTCTGTCTGTCTGTCTGTCTGCCTGCCTGCCTGCCTCTGCCTGCCTGCTGCCTGTGTCTGCTGCTGTCTGTCTGCCTGCTGTGCCTGTCTGTCTGTCTGTGTCTGTCTGTCTGTCTGTCTGTCTGTCTGTCTGTCTGTCTGGCTTCTGTGGCTATATATATATATATATATATGCTTTAAACACCCATTAAAAGAGCTTATGTGTGTGGTTGTTAGGGGCAAGAGGGGGGGGGGTATATATATATATATATATATATATATATATATATATATATATATATATATATATATATATTTATATAGCCATTCCGCTCATTAATAAAGATGATGATGATGATGACGATGATGGTGATGATAATGGCATAATAATAAATAATAACTTAAAATGTATTAGATTCCATGAGACACTTGTCCAGAGCTTACAGCCACCCATCGGAAACAAGTTAGCCGCATTGCTCTCCCCATGTTCTTCCCATTTGTTTCACTCCATTCTCCAGCTGCCTTCAAGTATGGGTTCTCACCGGGTGGATTTCTGTTGTGACGACTTAGTTGTCGCCGACCGGGACAGTATTTGATTCTGTCTCCTTCGATCACATCAACGCTGCCAAAGTTCATTTCAAAGCTACTTGTTGACGAGCAATGCTAATTCATTTTATATCGCCCACACAACCTAGTCATAATTATAACTAAACGCGCCCCCTTTTGGGACGAATTTTATTTTGAAAAAAAAAAAAAAAAAAAAAAAAAGACAAACCAAGCTTACAACCCGTGAACTAAGAAGAAAGAAGAAAGGCAAGTTGGGGGTTCCAAAACAATTTCCAATAGCTTTGAGAATGCTGACAACCGTGTACAGTTAGCTGCCGAAGGAAAAGCAATACTTGCCGATTGATTTTTTCCTCTTATTTTTCTACGACAGTTCAGTTTACTTCCGGCACGAACATAAGAAATGTGGGCAGATGAAAAATGCCAAATTAGCGAAGAAAGGAATTATTTTTTTAGGAAAAAAAAATGGAATAGGTAATTTTACTGAAGGTAAAAACCAGAAAACACTTATTCTATTGTTCAAGACATTCTGAAAAAATTATGTCTTATACAATTAAAGGGGTCAAGGAGGCAATCTAAAAAGCTGCGTTTCAAGTCGAATTTTGAATGTTAAATAAAGAATCGATATCATTGTACTCGGGATACTACCATAAGCGCTCCGTCACCATCTTCAGCAGCAAACGAAGAGTTTCACTTCCCATGGCACCAGTAACTTTCTGATTGTATAACCGTCTCACGCTTCCCATGAGTGTTGACCCTCTGCCGGATCCCCTGGTAACTCCTCGCAGTGTCTTCCCCTTAGACCGTAATGATCTATCTGCGCCTCTGCATCGTTCACTCGCTTCCAAAGAGCCTTCAGATTTATCTAAGTTGTCAGAGGTCAGTTCACCACCAAGTGTTGCAGAACCGGCCAGTATCTGCCTGCACGTTTCAACTCGAAAGATTACTGTGCCGGTTCCGGGGTCCTATTGTGGGGAAAACAATAATACATCCACTGACTGCCAAGTAAGCACGTCGCAAGAGTCGGTTGATTAGAGACTTCTTTTTAAGTCGGTGTGCATCTGCCCAAGGGGCAAACAACTAACAGTCTGCATCCAAATAGGTCAAATCTGTAAAACGAATGTGCATGCAACCGCAGATTCTGGAACAAAGCTGAAGTCCATAGGTGAACGCACAATTAGGACATTCCACCGTAGTTTTTAGCAGGCGAAGGCGAAGAAGAACTGAAAGAAGCTGCTTTATTCAAATAATTAACATAGGACCTATTTCTTAAAACTTTATTGAATGACAACCTCGTATTTCAAACTGTATCCATTTATAAAAAGATTTCATCAGCTTTCACAGCAATTACTGTGCGAGTCGTTATGGAATCCTGACGAAATGATGAAACGTGATGAAATCGTTGTAGAAAGAAGCATAGACGACACAGCTTGCAGTGCCCTCAGATCATGAAATAAGTGACTGGTTTACAGCTACAGTTGGAGTGAAACAGATATGTATGTGTTTTTTTTTTAAAACACAAATTAAACTGCAGTTTCATTAATTTGCCACACTTAAAAAAAAATAAATATCATTTTATAATTTTGAAGATAAGTTGGTATGCTTTTAGCAAAAATATTAATATTGACAAGAATGATTTATAGCACACTAATTTATTCTTCAAAATAATAATTAATTATAAAAAAAAAAGGGGTAGCAAATTATTGAAACTAGTTAAATTTGTGTATAAATACACTCGATATACATAGTTAACACACTGGTCCTTCGGTCGATGATTTTATTGAAACATCCGAACATAAATGTGGCTGCTAAGAAACAGACTGTAAACATAATAATAATAACAATATTCTACTACCCGATGCAAATTTAGACATCAAAGGCTCATCTCCTTAAGATTAATACGTGTTAGCTAAGATTCTTGAAGAAAACCGCCAACTTAACAGTAACAGACCGAGTGAGAAAGAATACTGTCATACAAACGTTAGAATGCAGCCACAATAACAACTAACACATGCACTAAGATCTACTTGAGAAAGCAAAAGTGCGTCAAAGAAGGATATGAACTGATGACATTAAAGACATTCTAACTAGACTATGGATGACAATAGCCAATGTTGATCATCGAGCACTAGAACACAAACTGTTGCTATTCACGCCACCTAAATGGAAGCTGATGATGATGATGATGACGACGATGACTGACTAGGCGATTAAGGAAAAAAAAAATTTTTGGTCACGAAATATCGGCACCGATAAGGCCGAGAACACATAAACGGAGGCTCTAAATTGTCCAGATTGTTTTGCTCTCCTAAGTAAGAATAGCAATGACATGTAAAGAAAAACAAAATATACGATTAAAGAATAGCATCATAATGTGGCTTCAAATCAGTTAGAAAAAGACACATATTGAAGACATCGGTAACTGATAAAGTAAATATTGTTCTATAGACAAAACGAATTAACTCTTTGAGTCCCAGGGGGTTTAGCATCACAGGCCCAGGGAGTAGTAAAAAGAGTTATAACATCGGCGCATCATGCGTTCATTGGACTTTTAGGAGTATGATGCGTTCCTTGGCACTCAAAGAGTTAAAGTAAATTTTTAAATCAAAGATAAATTTACCCATTTAGGCACACACATATTGCAGAAGTGAGAAAGTCCAAAAGAACCTTTACGACGAACGTTGAGTGGGCAAACCAAAGATGCCAGACCGGCTTTGACTGGCGATATCAAAGAGAGTGCTCACTTTAGACTGGGATGGAGGAATAGACAGTCAGCACACAACCACTTGATAGAGATCAAGTTTCAAATAAGTTTCTTTTGTTTCACCATCGGTTCTTATTTAAGCGGGAGCTGAGATACTGAGCATGTTATTGTGTTTTAGGAAAAAAAAAAAAACCAGATAAGGTTTGGGAGCTTTTGTTTTAAAGTATGGGTTCTCCCTGTGTGGGTTCCTGGGCCACATTGTGGGACAAAACATGAATAAACCCACTGGATCTCCAGCAAGAATGTCATAGGAGTCGACATATTGGAAGCTTCCTTCGAAGTCGGAGTGCATCTGCCCGAGCGGCAAGAAACAACTAACTGCACACAAATATAAGCCAGCAAAACGGCTGTACACGCAAAACTCTGGTGGTCATAGGTTTGCATCCTTCCAACGGCTGATTTTTTAAACGTTGATCTGAGCCAGGATGACCCAGCTTCTAAACACGCACCAGGATAGATTGGGAAGTACTGATGGTTTCAACTAAAACAGTTACTAGTAAACTTTAGTCACAATGGCCTGAAGAGAACAATGCTAGAAGATATAGTTTCCATACAACTAGGCAGAATTTAGATACAAGACATTGAAGATGCACTGGTTATGAAAGTACATAGGGCTGGCTTATTGGTTAGTGAAAGAGACCTTCAGGGGTGCAGTAAGGAGAGATATAAAAGTACATAGGGCTGGCTAATTGGTTAGATAAAGAGACTTTCAGGCGTGCAGTAAGGAGAGCTATGAAAGTACATAGGGCTGGCTTATTGGTTAGATAAAGAGACTTTCAGGCGTGCAGTAAGGAGAGCTATGAAAGTACATAGGGCTGGCTAATTGGTTAGATAAAGAGACTTTCAGGCGTGCAGTAAGGAGAGCTATGAAAGTACATAGGGCTGGCTAATTGGTTAGATAAAGAGACTTTCAGAGGTGCAGTAAGGAGAGCTATGAAAGTACATAGGGCTGGCTAATTGGTTAGATAAAGAGACTTTCAGGCGTGCAGTAAGGAGAGCTATGAAAGTACATAGGGCTGGCTAATTGGTTAGATAAAGAGACTTTCAGAGGTGCAGTAAGGAGAGCTATGAAAATACAAAAGGCTGGTTAACTTATTAGTGAAAGAGATCTTTAGGCGTGCAGTAAGGACAAAGACATTCTGTAAACGATCTGCGAATTGATGATGGTAGTGACAATGAATAAACAACAAACATACATTAGCAGAATAGAGGAAATTCAATAGTTTGTTTACAGTCTACGAAGAGTGTGTAGAAGATGTAATTACCCAGACGGCTAGGGGTATGAAAGCGTGTTTTGAACTTATCACCCGGAAGTAAACTTAAATTGGAGGTCACGGCTAGAAATGCCCGATGCATGAATAATTAATCAAGCGCACATGCAGCTCGCGTTCCTATTTACACGCTTGTGATGTAGGAATGCGAGGTTAAGACGTCTTCGAAATTACTGATCAGATTGACAGACTTCTTTCTTCTCAAAGACAATTAAAATCAATATGTTAAATGCGACTCCCCGGTTCAAGGCAGTGGTTCAGAAGTCTCATTTTCGGGGCAAAAAAAAAAAAAAGTCACAACCGATCCACTGTCTCTTTAACAAGCATGTCGTAAAAGGCAACTGATTAGAGATGTTTCATTTAAAGCCGGAGTGACTCTGCTTGAGATTCAATAAACTAACAGTCTGCATACAAATGAATTAGATCCCTAAAACGGATTTGTACGCAACATTTAAGTTCTGGGACATGACCAAAGTTCAGAAGTGGAGGAACAACCAGAACCATTTTAATCGCTAACAAGAAATGATGGAGTATATTCTGTTAGAATCCCAAATTTGGAGCTTTGTAAGAATCACAGGTGAAGCGAAGACGCTGGGGTTGGATAGGACACACCCTGAGAAAACCTGAGAGTGGTATAACTAAAAGACATTTGCACTGGAGCCCACACAGGAGCATCCAAATAGATTAAAAGTGAATGTATAAAGTCGAAAGAATTGACTTTTTTGCATCGGGTTTTATCCCGTGTGGCTCGGTCGCTCTCCGCAGAACAGCTAGCCCCCTGTCGAGAGAGCCGCATAGAGCACGAACTCCGTAGCTCCGGTGACGATACCTAGGGATCTCCGAAAATATTGCACAGCCGTGAAACGAATTCACGATATTCAGAGCACGAGGTAAACGGCTTGACAACGATGTCACGTAGACCCCAGGAGCAACCAAAAGTAGTAAAGTAAAGGACCCTTTTCCGCGCCTTTCAGGAGTATTGGGTATATAGGGCAAGATCTATATTTTTTAGACCAAACGGCACTTGGTAGGTGACATGGTTAGCATCACACTGGCTGCCATTACTTCCTAGGATTGTACCTAGTACCCATTTGGGTCGACCTCGCAGCCTAAGTCATTTAAAAAAAAAAAAATCCGGCCCTCGTCGGTAATCGAACCTACGACCTTCCGATCCGCAGCCGAGCGTCTCCCCACTAGACCACGGTGGCTCTTATCTCACAATAAAGGCAGATTGAAAGGAAAACTATAGCAATAAGTGAAGGGTCGGACAAGACATGGGGTGAGCTGCCTGTGATAGCAAATGATGACACGACTTTTCCAGCTAGGTGATGGCTTATGCTTTTCTTAGGGGCAAGCGTAGTGTGAAAAGGGGCGCGGGGAAGAAAAAAAAGGGTACAGCAGAAGAAGAAGAAGAAGAAGAAGAAGAAGAAGAAGAAGAAGAAGAAGAAGAAGAAGAAGAAGAAGAAGAAGAAGAAGAAGAAGAAGAAGAAGAAGAAGAAGAAGAAAAGAAGAAGAAGAAGAAGAAGAAGAAGAAGAAGAAGAAGAAGAAGAAGAAGAAGAAGAAGAAGAAAGAAGAAGAAGAAGAAGAAGAAGAAGAAGAAGAAGAAGAAGAAGAAGAAGAAGAAGAAGAAGAAGAAGAAGAAGAAGAAGAAGAAAAAGAAGAAGAAGAAGAAGAAGAAAAAGAAAAATAATAATAAGATGAAGAAGAAGACACACTGAGTGATCGTAATGAAATCAGTCACCTAGTAAGTAAATCAAGCAAGTAAATTTTTACTCCATAGGTGTATCGTGTATATAATGCAAGTCATACTTTTATTAAACAAGCTGGGTGGGGAAAAAAAAAAGGGGGGGGGTTCGAGGTGAGTTGAGTTAAGTTAATTCAAGAACCGACATTACAGCACTCGTGGCATTCCCTTAAGCGCTCCTTTCCTATCTTCAGAAGCCAACACAGAGTTCAAATAACTTTGGTGTGAGTAGTACTGTGACTATCCGTCAGTCTCGCTTTTTCTCTGAATGTCGAGTAATGGCCGAATCCCCTGGTCATTCCGCCGCTGCATTGCTGTCCCCATAATTTAATGTAGTGATCTGTGTGCTCCTCTGACCTGTACATCTGGATAACAGGGTCAACACCACACCAGTCGCCTTTACTTCCCAAGACAATACCTAGTATCCGTTTTAGCCTGGGTAAGCAAGGAAGCGAAGACCAATTCTTTGAAAAAAAAATAAAAATTGGCCTTGATATTCTTTCGAACCGACGATCTTCGGGTCGGGAGGTGAGCATAGCTATTGAGTGCAGACTGTACCTTAATAGTACTAGCAAAAATATGCCGAATGAACTTTAACTCTTTCTGCCCCAAACTACGCACTATGCGTGATTGGGTATAATTCACGTATACCAATCAACATGTCATGTATGTTTTTACGTAGTTTAGTGACAGATTCTGATTAACTCTAAAAATATATGTTTCCTGCAAAAGTTGTTTTTTCGGCACCTCTGGAAGTAGCATACCTGTGAGTTTAGTTTCCCTATTCTTAACTCTTTTAGAACCTAGATTTAAGAAATAAATTGTGAGACTGACAGAGTTGGGAGTTGAAATGTGTTTTTATTTTACAATTTTTTTTTTCCAGCGAAGCATATATTTAATTTTTAAAATGCTTTTTCCCCCCAATTCAAAACTCATTTTCTGTCGCCAGCAGTGCACGCTAAAATATTTATTTCCATTTGTATGTATTTTCTGCGGCTATACTTCTCTCGATTTTTTGTCTTTAGCGATATTCATTTAAAATCCGTTCAATTTACATATCTGTGCCACATTCTGAATTCATTGCGGCGTATATCAGTATATTTCTGCGTTAGCGCAGTAGAAAACTCATTTCAAACAAAATTGCGGGGCCCAGAAACCGGGCGTTTCCGGGGTAAAATAAGTCAGAAGGGTAGGTGAATTACTGGTATGGTAAGAAGTTGTACTACGGATACATGCGGACGCACACAGGTGGGCAGTTTCAAATAGCTGTCCGTACTTGCAAATTGTACAGAGCCCTGTGCAATGACACACTCACCTCAGATTTTTTGTCTTTAATATTGTACATATTGCGTGCATATGCAAAAAAACATGCCGGGGCGGAAACTATGATAGAAAAGGTACTTGAGTAAGTAAAATAAGCATACTGGTATGTGTAATCAGTTACACATACATGCATGCACACACATAAATAATTGCAAATTACACATACATACACACTCATCCAGACATAAATGGGTACATACGTGCATGCAAACACATGCCGAAACTATATATATACTTATATAAACGCATACATACACATATACATCCCAATCTACAATCATAACTACACACAATAAAGAAGAAGTTGAAGAAGAAGAATGAAGTTACAAGAAGAAGAAGGCGAAAATTATGATGCTGAAGAAGAAGAAGAAGAAGAAAGAAGAAGAAGAAGAAGAAGTTAAAGAAGAAGAAGAAGAAGAAAAACAAGAAGAACAAAAGGAACCAGAAGAAGAAAATGAAGAAGAAGAAGAATAAGAATACGAATATATATATAGATAGATAAATATATATATATGTATGTATGTATATATATATATATATATACCATTCTACAATGCCTATGATATTTCAGCCCGAGTAATTTCCCCTTATCATCCATACACGAATTATCCAGATTTTCGTCTTTTCCCTAGCGGATCTCACGTTATGATCCAATTTGTTGAGCTTTTTTGACATCAATGTCTCTTTTTACCAAGCTCCTTTTTTTTTGGTGTGCATTCGATGCCTAGGGACAGTGTCACATCTCTTTAGCGTACATCATTACGCTGTTCTTAGGATTTCAGTGAATTCGGTTCCCAGAAATCGATGTCGTTAATAAAGTCAACTATGGCATGCCAAAGAGAGAAACTTAAGCCAAATGCAGCTATGACGAACTTTTCAATATGGTTTAATCAGATAGTTTTCGTCAGAAGTCTCTATAGCGTATTGTTTTTGGACTACTTTTCCAAAATGGTATGCGGAGTCTGAGTACTGAATGGAGATTTGGTTTTTCTTTCTTTCTTTCTTTCTTTCTTTCTTTCTTTCTTTCTTTCTTTCTTTCTTTCTTTCTTTCTTTCTTTCTTTCTTTCTTTCTTTCTTTCTCTCTTTCTTTCTTTCCTTCTTTCGTTCTTTCGTTCCTTCTTGTGTGTTCGCCATTAAAATTAAAATGGTCGTTGTCATGTTTTAATTCACAGCTTGTCTGTGATATATATATATTTCGGCACATGAATTTCCTGTGGCAGCAGTAGTAGTACAATCTGTGGCAGCAGTAGTAGTACAATCTGTGGCAGCTTTAGTAGTACAAGCTGTGGCAGCAGTAGTAGTACAATCTGTGGCAGCTTTAGTAGTACAATCTGTGGCAGCAGTAGTAGTACAATCTGTGGCAGCAGTAGTAGTACAATCTGTGGCAGCAGTAGTAGTACAATCTGTGGCAGCTGTAGTAGTACAATCTGTGGCAGCAGTAGTAGTACAATCTGTGGCAGCTTTAGTAGTACAAGCTGTGGCACTAGTAGTAGCAACATCAGTAACCGCATCATTACGTTTAGTAGTAGCAGCAGTAGTAGAAGCGGTAGCAGCAACAGAAGCAATAATAAAATCAGCAGCAGCAGCAGTTGTAGCAAGAGCTGTTGCAGAAGTAGCATCAGCTCTTCCAGCAGATATAATAGTAGAGGCAACAGTAGTGTAGGCAGTAGTAAAGGTAACAGTAGTGTAGGCAGTAGTAAAGGTAACAGTAGTGTAGGCAGTAGTAAAGGTAACAGTAGTGTAGGCAGTAGTAAAGGTTACAGTAGTGTAGGCAGTAGTAAAGGTAACAGTAGTGTAGGCAGTAGTAAAGGTAACAGTAGTGTAGGCAGTAGTAAAGGTAACAGTAGTGTAGGCAGTAGTAAAGGTAACAGTAGTGTAGGCAGTAGTAAAGGTTACAGTAGTGTAGGCAGTAGTAAAGGTTACAGTAGTGTAGGCAGTAGTAAAGGTAACAGTAGTGTAGGCAGTAGTAAAGGTAACAGTAGTGTAGGCAGTAGTAGAGGCAACAGTAGTGTAGGCAGTAGTAAAGGTAACAGTAGTGTAGGCAGTAGTAAAGGTAACAGTAGTGTATGCAGTAGTAAAGGTTACAGTAGTGTAGGCAGTAGTAGAGGCAACAGTAGTGTAGGCAGTAGTAAAGGTTACAGTAGTGTAGGCAGTAGTAGAGGCAACAGTGGTGTAGGCAGTAGTAAAGGTTACAGTAGTGTAGGCAGTAGTAAAGTTAACAGTAGTGTAGGCAGTAGTAAAGGTTACAGTAGTGTAGGCAGTAGTAATGGTAACAGTAGTGAAGACAGTAGTAAAGGTTACAGTTGTGTAGGCAGTAGTAGAGGCAACAGTAGTGTAGGCAGTAGTAAAGGTTACAGTAGTGTAGGCAGTAGTAAAGGTAACAGTATTGTAGGCAGTAGTAAAGGTTACAGTAGTGTAGGTAGTAGTAAAGGTAACAGTATTGTAGGCAGTAGTAAAGGTAACAGTGGTGTAGGCAGTAGTAAAGGTAACAGTAGTGTAGGCAGTAGTAAAGGTAACAGTAGTGTAGGCAGTAGTAAAGGTTACAGTAGTGTAGGCAGTAGTAAAGGTAACAGTAGTGTAGGCAGTAGTAAAGGTAACAGTAGTGTAGGCAGTAGTAAAGGTAACAGTAGTGTAGGCAGTAGTAAAGGTAACAGTAGTGTAGGCAGTAGTAAAGGTAACAGTAGTGTAGGCAGTAGTAAAGGTTACAGTAGTGTAGGCAGTAGTAAAGGTAACAGTAGTGTAGGCAGTAGTAGAGGCAACAGTGGTGTAGGCAGTAGTAGGGGTAACAGTATTGTAGGCAGTAGTAAAGGTAACAGTATTGTAGGCAGTAGTAAAGGTAACAGTAGTGTAGGCAGTAGTAAAGGTAACAGTAGCAGCATTAACAGCAGTAACCACATCAATAATAGCAGCAGCAATAA
Source organism: Candidula unifasciata (assembly GCA_905116865.2). Classification (NCBI taxonomy): domain Eukaryota; kingdom Metazoa; phylum Mollusca; class Gastropoda; order Stylommatophora; family Geomitridae; genus Candidula; species Candidula unifasciata. Next base: position 14,589 of record CAJHNH020002368.1, on the reverse strand, counting down.
TAATAGTAGCAGCAGCAAATAAATCAGCAACTGTTGCAGTAGTAACAGCAACAGCAGCAGTAGCAGCAGCGTTAGTAGTAGTAGTAGTAGCATCAGCAACAGCAGCAGCAGCAGTAGGTGGTAATGCTTCTGCTATTATTGTTGACAATAACAAAAGTTTCACAATATTCTCGCTAAATTTATTCTCCGTGCCTCCTGCATGCGCCTGGATATGTCCAGCATATACATCACTTGGCACTGTCAGAATCCATTAACACGGCGTATCACGCCTGGTGTTGGCTATCGAGTTTCAAGCTGTTAATAATTGATGAGTTTGTTATATGGTTGCACACATTCAGTGTGCGAATTGCATTGCCTTGATTTACAATGGTAAGGATCGGCACTGTAGCGTCCTTTTGGGAAAAGTAGCTTGTTGAAACAAAATCATAAGTGACGATCTGGAAGCGTTAGCTTGGGTTGCATTTATGATATATATATATATATATATATATATATATATATATATATATATATATATATATATATATATATATATATATATATATATATATATAAGGGCTGTACCGAATATTGATTTTCACTATTCGGCCGAATACGAATAACGCGACCAACTATTCGGCCGAATACGAATACGAATAGTGCATAGTGTATAAAATATATTTTAAAAAAAACACATTTATAATGTCAAATGTACGCTGAACTTTTACTTCACATAAAGTAGCACAGAATGGTCATCTACTTCTTTAGCACTCTGAGCCCTTGAGGTTTATTGCTGCAGATATCACTCGTCTCCATTCATTTCTATGGCTGACCTTATCTTCACAATTTGTGACAGCAGTTGTTTGCAGGTCTGGCTGGACATTATTTCGCGAACTTCTTTTTTGTCTGCCTCGTGGTCTACGCCCATTCCTCTTTCAGTTGTATACAGTTTTTACTTCTCTGTACTTGGAAATTGTCACGGACAGCTTAGTTAATGCAGGAAAGCTGCATTAGCTTTGAACAGAACCAATCGTTCCATGTTTTCAGCATTAAGGCCGTGTATACAGAAGCGGAAATAAGGTAACTACTATTCGTATCTGGCCCGACCACAACTATTCGGCCGAATACCGAATAGTCAATAGGTCCATTATTCGGCCCCGAAGCGAATACGAAGCGAATATTCGGTACAGCCCTAATATATATATATATATATATATATATATATATATATATATATATATATATATATATATATATATATATATATATATATATATATATATATATATATATATAATGGTTAGTTGTGCATCCTTTACAGGACGTTGCAGAAACAACCCTAACAGCCCCTGGCTGTTGTGTGGTTTTTCGAGGCAAATTTACGTCAAGTAGTTTGTCATTGTCCTCTCGACGGTCGGCTTTCTTGATACCATTGTCGAAACCAACGCAAGGCGCATGGCCCGCAGCTGGGATCAAACCCGGCATCCCGGCATTACGAAGCGTTGGCATCGACTTAGCTACAGAGCCAACTATTATAAGAACATTCAATATTTTTATTTTATTAATATCCAGAAACCATATGTCGTTAACCCTTAGATTCGATATTATGGATATAACAACCCTTCGGCTTTGATTCCATAATAGATACCGTATATCTGGGAGAAATCTCGCTTTTCTGCCTATTCCCGGTCGTGAACCTGGACCACAAGTGGCCGCGAAGTAAGGTATAACCAGCTTAGTTTAATAAAATATATATATTACAAATTTGTTTTGTAGACTCCGGCTGGTGTTGGGAGCCCTACCCTGATGATCCACATCCGACTCTTGGCACTGGGTCACCGGGTTATAGTAGCTTGTATACGGTCCTGTCGACACATATTAGTTTTGGGGACGCTGCGTGGTCTTGAGGTATGTCGTCCGCCTCGAGTGCTGGAGATCGCAGGTTCAGTCCGCAATGAAGACTGGCATTTTTTCACGTGGACTTCTAATAATTTTCCCTGGTCTCTCAGTAAGATCGGATGCCCGTGCATGTTGTTGCGCACGTAAAAAATTCCTTGGCAGTTGGAAATTGAAAAAAGTAGACTAATGGCGCTGCCCGGGCAAAAAAAAA
>CAJHNH020002368.1:5000-10000 GCA_905116865.2 Candidula unifasciata | reverse complement strand
AAAATTCACGCATTTTGTTCGTTAATGTTTAAGTACGCTCTGTTCAGTCCCCCGCCCCGCTCTCCCCCCCCCCCCCCCCCCCCTTAAAGACCTGTCATTTTCGACACTTGAATACGCAGCTATGTGACCTTACCTAGTGCTGACAAGCCATCGAGAAATGTGACATGTAAAACAGAATGAATAATTGATTCATCCAAAACATTGTGAGAATAGGGCATGAGATCACACGGTTTCAGATACATTAAAGCTGTGGTCTCCAGCCTGGGAAAAAAAGGGGGGTGGGGGGGGGGCGCATGGGGGTTTCAAGCAATTTTGAGAGTGAATTTGTACTTGTAATAATCTTTTATACTTGCATTTGTTTTTAGTTTAATTATACGAGGGGAAGTCAATAACTAAGTCACAAATGGTTATGGGATGGCAGGAAAATATAGTTGGTGGTTTCAAAAGTCAAAAGGTGTCATTAGGTGACAGCAGCTTCTAACTGTATGTCTCCTTTCGTTGGGTGGCGCTACGTGTTGCATGCGCATTCGCAACAACAAACAAAAATGGCGACTGTACTTAAGGAGTGAACCCTCAAAGACCAACGTGTTGTGCGTTTCTTGGGGGTGGTGGAAGAGGGGGGGGGGGGTGTTACAAAAGGACTTCGTGCAAAGGACTTATATTAGGAAATGATTCCCGTTATGCTGACAACCGTTTATCCCGCAAAACGGTGCATAGCTGGGTTTAAAAAAAAATTCTCAAAGACGCTATAAAATTGTTGATGAAATCCGATTAGTCGTCCTGTTGAGTCTGCAACAGACGCATCCGTTCAGCGAGTGGAGGAGATGATTAGAAGTGACAGGCGAGTAACGGTTGACTCTGTAATAGCTGCAAGAGGGTGCTCACAGGGTTCAGCATACAGCATAATGCATGATCAATTTAAATTTACAAAAGTGTGCTCAAGGTGGGTACTTAAAATGAACCGAATAAACCTGTCCTTGCAGCATTTCTGTCGATACGCAGATGAAGGAGAAGACAAGCTAAACAGGATTGTTACTAGGGACGAATCATGGGTGCATCACTACCAGCCTGAATCAAACCTTTCTGACTGACTGACTGACTTTCTACCCCACCAGGACATCACACAAGCGACAAACACCCGATGAGACGATGTGCCAACATGTGGGTGAGGATCACCGTGGAGAGGTCTCAGAAACCGCGTTCAGTCCCCAGTCCATACTTATGGCCAGGCTATATTGCGGCCCCTGGCAAAAGCCAGAGTAGGGCTTCAAATAACGAAAAATTCCGTCCTATAATGAACGGGAAAAATGTTAGGTCAAACCTTTCTAATGCCGCGACCCTTTTATACAGTTCCCAATTTTGTGGCGTCACTTTAATACAGTTCCTCGGGCTGTGGCGTGCTTCAATGTAATGGAAACATCCTTCTTCACCTTGTGTTCACAAAGTCAAGGTTACGCCATTAACAGGAAAGGTTATGCTGATAGTGTTCCGGGTCAGTCAAGAAGTGCTTTTAAACAATTAAAAAAAGTGAGATGTAAATGCTGATTCATACTGTAATGTTCTATCGATGCTTTATGATGCAGTTCGAAGAAAACATCCAGACTTGCTGATTAGAGGAGAACTGCTCCTTCGTGACAAGGCCAGACCACATATGGCTCGGTTAACTCAAGAGAAAATTACCAATCTTGAGTGGGAATTCTGAAACGTCCCCCTTTGCAACCCAGATTTAACCCCTAGCGATTTCCACCTCTTTTGGTCAAATGAAAACCCACTTTGGGGGAGACATTTCACGAATGAATGCTGAATGTGAAGTGAAAATATGGTTCAGAAAACAGAGCACCCGGGTCTATGCAGCAGGATTGGGAGGGCTAGTAAAACTATGGGACAAGTGCATCAGTGCTGGTGGAAATTATGTTAAAAAGCGTCTTTAAAAAAAAGTTATCGCCTTCATTTTTTTTCTTTAAACAACTATTTGTGATTTAAATATTGACATCCTCTTTTAAATAAAATGTTTTAAAACTAGGTTTTTTAATTTTTGTTTTTTAATTAGCTGTCTGTACATCTGCGGAAAAGAATCTAATTACTATGACAACAAGCGATTTAAACTAGATAAGAAACACATTCTGATCAAAATGTCTCTCTTTACTTATTATTTCCCTTATTACGGAATCTATTTTCCTCCTTTTTAAAAATCACTTTGTGTTACGTTGGGGGAGAGGCGTTGGGGCGTGGGTGACTTGCCATTTACTCAAGGTGGATAGGGGGGGGGAGGGGGGGGGGGGTTCGGGTATTACCATATACTTAAGGGGCGGTTGGGGAAGGGGGGCATAGGGAAAAAGGTTGGAGACTACTGCATTGAAGTAAACGTCTTTAACATATGTTTATGTGATAATGTATTTGCTTGTTCTTCCTATCCTTCTATTTCTTCGATGAACTCAGTTTTTAAAACAATGAAGTTGTGAATAAACACGGACATTTTTGTTAAGCCTTTAATTGTCAAAATGTTGATTTCGGGGCAGGATATTTAGAAATGTTCCCTAGAAGGTCATTATTTGTCCAAGAAATCAGGATTAACTATAGCAGGTGTTAGTATATCAGGTTATTAAAAGTAGAATTGCCAACACAGTTTCATTTAAACTCCTAGGGGATTTAACTGCCCTCACAGGATTATCTCTAACACCCCCCCCCCCCAGTTATGGCCCCTGGTACTCCACAGGGGGGGTATTTGTTCCCCCAGCCGACACGTGTAGGCCTAATTCAGTCATCTCCTTGTGAGATGCAATTTTTCGTTATTTGAAGACCCACGCTGGCTCTTGCCAGGGGCTGCAATATAGACCGACCATTAATATGGTCTAATGGTTGAACGCGGTTTCTGTGACCTCTCCACGGGTGATCCTCATCCACATGGTGGCACTCTGTGTCACCGGGTGTGTGATGTCCTGGTGGGGTAAAAGAAAATAGAGAGAAAGACGTGTAGGCATTCTGCTGAGAATGCATCGACCTGGCTGCTTCGAGATACCAGCTAAGTGATTTTGTGTATCTCTGAGGTATTGTTTGATTTGTATGTGCTGATGAAGGCTCCATAGCTGCAACGTTCATGTTTTTTTTTGGGTGCGTATTTGTTATATTGGGAAGCTTGCTAATATATTTTTCGTTTGGTTTTAAATCTTTTCTTAATGTTATTAAAAGTAGTAAAAACTCCTTGACGCCCCTCTTGAAACTTCCTTGCATGGCACCCTTGCTAGGTTGAAAACCATTGATTTGCAGTGTATAAAGATTAGAAACTACAAAGAAATAACTTTATGAAATCAAATAGCCGGGGCTGGAAAATAACACTCAAAACATTGAAAAGCTAACATCGCATGATTACACAATATTGTTTTTTGTTTTTGTTTTGTTTGTTGGTGTTAACTTTCAGCCTTGGAAAATTAGTATGGATTGTTGAAACAAAAGAATCACAACGTATTATTGAACTGCAGCCCAGAAACTAGGGTTTGTTTTTCAGTCGTGTTGTCACAACAAAGGGTTCAATCTTAGCAAGAGAGAAAAAAAAGCAAAACCGTCATCACATTGACAAGGCAGTACAACTATTTCTAAGCCTAAAGTAGTTATTGAATCGTGACTGATGTAACGGAAATGTGTTAACGAAGCATAATAAAGGCAAGAGCCAGAAGTATACTTCTTTTTGTGTGGCTTTGAATACAGCGATAAACAATACTCACAGTCCATTTTATAAACTGATCTGACCTCCTGACCTTGTATTATAAAAGCTTTGAAATATACTTAACCATCCTAGATACAGGGCCGGACAGACTTAATGAGGCCCTTAAAGATATATATATATATATATATATATATATATATATATATATATATATATATATATATATATATATATATACAAAACACCGAGGCCCCTACCGTTGTAAATTACACTATCTAATTTAATTTAAAAAATTTAATACCTTTTTAATATGCGGATAATGATAATATTTTGTAGTTTAAGTATTTTGTTACAAGAAATAACAGATTTGTTGTTGTTGTTGTTGTTGTTGCAAAACTACATTGTAAAAACTTCTAAAAGGGTCTAAGTTACAACTCAAAACAAGTTTTGTTCTTCAATTTTCAAATGCAAAGTCGTCGAATATGTTTTCAAAAATATGTTGCGTTCTCCCCCCAAAAAAGAATTTTTTGAATCCCTTGTATAATCTGAGGCCCTAAGACAGGACTTTTAAACAAAATGTATTCAGACGCCAACATTTTGAAAATGTGGATCGTCATAGGCCAAAAGTCCGAACCCATCATAGAAAGATCATTAACTCAGTACCACTAGCAGTGATCCCCGGACCACTTGCTAGGCCTCCGCGAGCCAGACAAGGCCAGCGGACCGCCAGTTGAATAGCCCTGCCCTAAGCTGTAGCTTATTTAGCTTACCCCCGCTCCCAGTACTGCCTGTAGTATACTGACCGCGCGTAAGAAATCACTTGCTGAATACTAACATCATCAATTGCCTTGCCATTTGTCGTAGGTCAGTGTTTCTCAACTTTCCTAATGCAATGAACCTTTAATACAATTCCTCAGGTTGAGGCGACCAGCCCCCCCCCCCCCTCTTTGAACACAGCACTGGCTGTCGTATACTGACAGCGTGTAAGAAATCACTTGCTAACTACTAACATCATCAAGTGCCTTGCTATTTGTCGTAGGCCAGTGGTTCTCAACTTTCCTAATGCCACGACCCTTTAATACTATTCCTCAGGTTGCGGCGACCCCCCCCCCCACCCCTTAACACCCCCCCGCCCCCCCTGGCCGTAGTTATTTTCGTTGCTTCTTCATAACTTCAATGAATATTTGTTTCGCGATGGTCTTTGTTGACCCGTGTGAAAGGATCGTTCACCCCAAAAAAAAAGGGTCGTGACCCATAGGTTGAGAACCGTTGTCGTAAGTGTTCGTGCTTCTCCACAGATCTCGGACTTTTGTGCTCTAAATCAGCTCCACAGATA
>CAJHNH020002367.1:1308445-1321814 GCA_905116865.2 Candidula unifasciata | reverse complement strand
ACTCACCTAGTTACTGACTGACACCCTCACTCACCTAGTTACTGACTGACACCCTCACTCACCTAGTTACTGACTGACTGACTGACACCCTCACTCATCTAGTTACTGACTGACTGACTCACACCCTCATTCACCTAGTTACTGACTGACTGACACCCTCACTCACCTAGTTACTGACTAACTGACTCACACCCTCACTCATCTAGTTACTGACTGACTGACTCACATCCCCTCACTCACCTAGTTACTGACTGACTGACACACCCTCTCACCTAGTTACTGACTGACTGACTGACACCCTCACTCACCTAGTTACTGACTGACTGACTCACACCCTCACTCATCTAGTTACTGACTGACTGACTCACACCCTCACTCATCTAGTTACTGACTGACTGACACATCCCTTCACTCACCTAGTTACTGACTGACTGACTGACACCCTCACTCATCTAGTTACTGACTGACTGACACCCTCACTCATCTAGTTACTGACTGACTGACTGACACCCTCACTCACCTAGTTACTGACTGACTGACTGACACCCTCACTCACCTAGTTACTGACTGACTGACTCACATCCCCTCACTCACCTAGTTACTGACTGACTGACTCACACCCTCACTCACCTAGGTACTGACTGACTGACTCACATCCCCTCACTCACCTAGTTACTGACTGACTGACTCACATCCCCTTACTCATCTAGTTACTGACTGTCTGACACCGTCACTCATCTAGTTACTGACTGACTGGCTCACACCCTCACTCATCTAGTTACTGACTGACTGTCTGACACCCTCACTCACCTAGTTACTGACTGACTGACTCACACCCTCACTCATCTAGTTACTGACTGACTGACTCACACATTAACTTGCTCACACATTCAAATACTTACCCTCAAACATTCTCAAAATCACTCTCTCAATTTCAGACTCACTGCCATGTCTATCACTCTCTCAGTCTCAGACTCACTGCCATGTCTATCACTCTCTCAGTCTCAGACTCACTGTCATGTCTATCACTCTCTCATACTGACACACTGTCACGTCCATATTCTTTCTTTCATCATCCTCTTTCATTCTCATACTTAATATATCTTTCACGCTCATGTGTATGTGTGGGTGATTGCGTATGAGTGAGTGTATGTATGTATGAGTGCATGTATGTATTGTTTTTTTGGTTTTGTATGAATGCAGTGTAAGCATGTATATGTATATTTGTATGCACGAGTCTTCGTATTTGGATATATGTGTGGGTTGGTGCTTGTGTGAATGTATATTTGTGTATGCATGCAGGAGAGTGGATGTACTTATCTGTATGAATGTGTGTATAAAGGTGATAATTCATGTGTGTGCATATGTATGAGTTTAAATGCAGGAATGTTTACATATGAGTTTGGTTGCTTGTATGTGTCTGTTTGAGCCTGAGTGCATGTGTGTATTTATATGTGTTTGTATGAGTGTGTGTATGTGTACGAACGTACTTGCGTCTGTGTACGTATGGACAAAATAAGAGTGTGTGTGTATATTCGGAGTGTATGATTGTGGATACATGATATGTGATTGCATTATTTTTTAGTGTATTATTTTTTATATAACCATCACATACATTATTGATAACATGCAATTGTGGCCTAAAAGATTAATGTTCGGAAAGACTGAAAGCAAGATGGGCTTGCGTGGTCAGTTTGTGCCCTTGGAAAATTAAGTTTGTTTGTTTCTTCGTTTATTCATACTCCTGCGGCATTCTTTCGCTCGCTGTATCCTGTAACCTGTATACTCTCTCGCTCATTCTAATACTCACCCTTCTATAACTAATATACTTTCTCACTCAGTTTCATACTCACCCATCCTCTAACATATATACTCTCTCGCTCATTCTCATACTAACCCCTCGTATAACTTATATACTCTCTCGTCTCGCTCATTCTCATACTAACCAGTCGTATAACTTATATACTCTCTCGCTCATTCTCATACTAACCCCTCGTATAACTTATATACTCTTTCGCTCATTCTCATACTAACCCCTCGTATAACTTTTATACTCTCTTGCTCTTTCTCATACTCATGCCTCCTCTAAATTTCTTATTGGCTCTCTCTACTCTGCTCTCATACTCTGAGATTTTTCCTCGAATTTCCACACTCATGATCTCCCACCCTCTCTAACTCACATACTCTCTCTCTCTCTCTCTCTCTTTAACTTCCTCTCACACCATCATCTCTGACCCCTTCCTATCACTCCTCTAACTGTCATACTCAGTCTCTCTTTCTGTCCCTCACATACACACATATGCATACATACACACACATTTGCACAAACAAATACACAAATCTTTACATGATTTACATACATACATAAACACACACATACATATACATACATACATATATACATACATACATACATACATACATACATACATACATACATACATACATACATACATACATACATACATACATACATACATACATACATACATACATACATACATACATACATACATACATACATACATACATACATACATACATACATACATACATACATACATACATACTAGGGGAAGTCAATGCGTAGGTCATAAATGGTTGTTTGAGAAAGAAAAGTCCATCACAACTTAAAAACCATTTATTTTAGACAAACAATCTTTTTTATTTTAACATAATTTGTACCAACACCAATGCACTTGTCCCATCATTTTATCAGTCCTAAAAACCTGCTGCATACACTTGCGGCGTGCTCTGTTTTTCGAACTACATTTTCAATTCACATTTAACTTCTGCGTCATTCGCGAAATGTCTCCAGCTAATGGGGGTTTTCAGTGGACCAAAAAAGCTGTAAGATGGATGTTCCAGAAGTTCCAACCCTAGATGCTCACTGTTCTCCTGAGTTAACCCACTCGTATGTCGTCTAGCATTGCCTTGAAGGTGCAGTGCTCCTCTAGTCAACGAGGCTGGACGTTGTCTTCGAATTGCACCAGGAAGCATCGATAGAACTTTACAGTATGAATCAGCATTAACTATGTCACATTTTTTTTTTAATTGCTTGAAAGCACTCCTTGAAATCCAATAACACAGTTAGCACAAACTTCGCAGCTGATGATGTACCCTTGTATTTTGTAACACAATGCAAAGACATATGTTTTTATTGCACCGAAGCACTCTTTGATTCGGACTGGTAGTGATGCATCCATGCTTCGTGCCCAGGAATAATCCTGTTCAGCACGTCTTCTCCTTCATCTGAGTATCGACAGAGATGCTGCAAGGACAGGCCTTATCGGTTTATTTTGTATTCGTCCGTCAATTACCTGGGTACCCACTTGGAATGAACCTTAACGTAGACTTGAAGTTACGCTTTCAACTATCTTGAAATGATTCTGATTCAACTTGGAATGAATCGATGCTTCACTTGGACTGTACCTTGGTTTGCACCAGCTTTAACGTCTAGGGTTGACAACACAAACGCCGCTCAGCTTCTTGGTACATTCTGTCAGTTTATTCTCGTCCATTTATTTCACATTTATTTCACTCGCGACATATGCGAACACTAACTATTCACAACATAAAACCTACATCTTCAATTACTACAACCTTCTTCCCTGACTTCTGATGATCGACTGACCACGAGGCTAGCTCGGGCTTCGCCTCGCTTACTGCACCGGCCACAAGTATCTCGTGCCGTCACTTGTAGCACGGACTTCCTGCTTGCCACAATGTACTCGTGGAGACCATGCAAAGCAGGGTCATCACACCACTTCGAGCACACTTTCATAGATTTCAATCTATCATCCATTATGACGTATGCTGAACTATGTCCGCACCTTATTTCAGTTCTACAGAGTCAATCGCTATCGCCTGTTACCTTTAATCATCCGCTGCACGGGTGCGTCTGTTGCAATCTCAAGTCCTTAAGAAACCTTTTTACCCAGCTATGCACCGCTCTACGGGATAAACATTTGTCAGCATAAACATGAATCATTTCCCTATGAATGTCATTTGAAATCAGCTCTTTTGCCCTGCCCCTTCTCAGCAACTAGAACAAAACCACACAACAGCACGTTGTTTTGTGAGGGTACACTTCGTAAGTACAGCCGCCATTTTGTTTCTGTCTTGCGAATGTGCATGCTACACCTAGCGGCGCCTAACAAGCAGAGACGTACAGAAGGGCAGAAAGGTAAACAGGCCTGCGTGCCCAATTATTAACCCTTGGAAAATAAAGTGTGTTCGTTAATTGGTTCGTTTTATCCTAACCATCTTCACTTCTCTGTCTCTCTATTTTACCTCTGTATTTCTCTTTAACTCTATGTCTCTCTATCTTACCTCTGTATTACTTGTTACCTCTCTGTCTCTATATTTTACCTCTGTATTCATTTGTACCTCTCCTCCTTATTATCTTTCCTCTGTATTCCTCTTTACCTCTCTCTCTCTCTCTCTCTCTCTCTCTCTCTCTCTCTCTCTCTCTCTCTCTCTCTCTCTCTCTCTCTATCTTACATCTGTATTCCTCTTTACCTCTCTGCCTCTCTATCTTACCTATGCATTTCTTTTATCTCTCTCTTTTTAACCTCTGTATACCTCTTTACCTCTCTGTCTCTATCTAATCTCTAAATTCCTCTTTACACTATGTAGTTTTGCTTCATGTGTCGACATTTTACCTTTTCCTATCACTCTCCACCTACTATCCCACTCTCTAAAACACATCTTTTTCTACCTCATTTTACTCTGTTTGCCCTTCTGTCCATGTCTACATATGTCTACCATATGATACCACAACATCCAGCTTGAGAATGGAGGTGGAGGCGGTCACTGCAGCTTTCCGCTGGTTAGAGAACACCACACACACACACACACACACACACACACACACACACACACACACACACATGATGATTGTAACTGACTCAGAAAGAATGCCGAGGAAGGTCAGGACAGGCATGCTTCATGCAGAGTGGCATACTTCACTGCGGAGGACACGATTGCGGAGTACTGTCTAGATTTTTTCACTAGAACTCACCCATGTGTTGGGAAATGAAAAGGCTTATCTCTTTGTCCTCTTTGTGTATGTATGAGTGTGTTTCTGTATGTCTTTGTGTGTTGTCTGTGTAAGTCGGTTTGTGTCTCTGTGTGTGACTGCGTGTGATATGTGTCATTGGCTGGACGCTAAAATTTCTGAAAGCTGTCGCGATTCGTCATCTGCGCCCTGAACTCTGTATACAGAAAGATATGGTTCTGACTTTACTGCTGCCCTGGTAAAACAGGTAGCTGTGTTTTGATCGTTGTTGAATTAGTCCTTCGGTTATAAAGTATTCACTTATATGTTTAATTTAGATAATTGTTACTGTAGTGTGCACCTGACGAGACACAGCGAAATTTACCAGACAAAAGTATTGTGTAATTGTTGTTTGCGTCTTCTTTGTTCAAATTTACTTTTGTTTTCTCTTCATCACCCATTATTTTACTCCGTGACACCCCTCCCCACCATCCTTTGTTTCAATCTCTGAATCCCCTCTGTGTATTCTCTAGTTTGTCACCGATTATTTCCTGTTTTCTGTCTCTCCTACAGATTCTCAACTGGGCTATAGCCGAGTCTCTTCCAGAAAGGATTCACAAACCGAGACGTTGCTGGCTAGAAACACAAAAGGGCAGGACGGCTCCCCATTAGGCGGTGAGTGGACCACTGCCATTCTAGATGTTCATCAATTCAGCGAGGCCAGTCTGGCATGTGGCGGTCAGTTAGACTGCGACTACATTGATGAGTCAAAATCATTCGGGGTAGATACGGAAAATGGGAACACAAATGTTGTTGTTCGGGACACTGAGTGCCAGTACACGCCAGAGGTCAACAAAGCCAGCAAGTTATCTAGCGGTCAGTTAAACTGCGAAACCAACACTGAACCAAATTCCGTCGTGGTAGTGCCAGAGAATGGCGATACCCATGTTGTTCAGCACATCGAGTGTCAGTATACGCCCGCTATCATCGAAGCCAACACGGCACCTGACGGTCAGTTCAACAACGATCTCACCCACAAACTAAGTTTCTCCCACGCGATAGTTCCGTCAGAAACTGGTGGTGCCCAGAATCACCTGGACACTGCCGAAATCGTCACAGACGACCAGCAGGATCATAACTCGCAGGTTCATGAGTTTGTGATTGATGCTGAGATGGAATGGAACGTTGAATCCGACACTGATTACAACTCCTTCCTGCACGACCACGACTATCCCATTGTTTGTGTGCAGGCAGACATTCATTACCAGGAGAACGTGCAAGGTGCAGATGTTCCTATGGAACAAGTTGTGTATGCAGAAGGACACGAGCAGATTGTGTACATACACGAAGAGGAGGAGATCGACGAGCAAGTGGTCTACATGCCAGCTAGTGCTTCAAATCAACGAGCTTCTGAAGCACCTGAGATTTGGTTCAGCGGTGCTTATCCCGGTGATGTTCCGTACCAACATGATTCAGATGACGATGTTGATCTCAACAGTTACAGCGACGACTCGGATTCAGAGTGGGAAGAGTTCGAAGAAAATGAGTGTGTCTTCTTCATAGAGGAGTGAGGTCGTGGTTCTAGTGATCAATGTTCGGAGGGTGTTAGTATGGATGAAACGGTGAGTGAGTGATTGAAATTTGTTTGCACAGATGCAAGTGTGTGCGCAAGACTGATGGATGTTTGTACAGGTGTAAGTGTGTGTGAAAGACTGATGGATGTGTGTACAGGTGCAAGTGTGTGCGCAAGACTGATGGATGTGTGTACAGGTGCAAGTGTGTGCGCAAGACTGATGGATGTTTGTACAGGTGTAAGTGTGTGTGAAAGACTGATGGATGTGTGTACAGGTGCAAGTGTGTGCGCAAGACTGATGGATGTGTGTACAGGTGCAAGTGTGTGCGCAAGACTGATGGATGTTTGTACAGGTGTAAGTGTGTGTGAAAGACTGATGGATGTGTGTACAGGTGCAAGTGTGTGCGCAAGACTGATGGATGTGTGTACAGGTGCAAGTGTGTGCGCAAGACTGATGGATGTTTGTACAGGTGTAAGTGTGTGTGAAAGACTGATGGATGTGTGTACAGGTGTAAGTGTGTGTGAAAGACTGATGGATGTGTGTACAGGTGTAAGTGGCTGAATGATAGTAGTGTGCAAAGGTGGCTGAATTATTAAAAGATGTCTGCAAAGGTGGTTGAATGATTGAAGGGTGTTTGCACAGGTGTACGTGTGGGCCAAGGATGGAAATTTGTGTACACATGTGCAAGGTTGGGTAAATGATGGAAGGATGTGTAAGGGTGGGTGAATGATGTAAGGATGTGTACACAAGTGTAAGTGTGTGTCAGTGATGGAAGGATGTGTACACATGAGCAAGGGTGGGTCAATGATGAAAGGATGTGTACACATGTGCAAGGGTGGGTGAGTACTACGTTTAGGTGTGGCTTAAGACAACGGATCAACATCATGGCACAAGGATAATAACCCAAAAGTGCACCGTTCTTCTTCTAATTTAAGCCTGAGTCCGAAAATCTCAACGCAGTGCAACAACTCCGTAGCACCGGCGAGAATCCTGAAAAACTTTAGGCAGATTTGTTAACTCCAAATGAGTGCTAGGTAGATAATCCAACTAAGTGGGTGAATGAAAGCTCTTTAAACTAATAAAGAAAATGTGGTGCATTTTTAAAGGTTGTCTTAATTTATATGAGTATGAGTTTGAAGAATATTTGTGGGGATGGATAATGGTGGAGGGGGTGTAAGAAGATAATGGAAGGGTGGGCGAACAGTAAAAGATGTTTGAATCGACATTAGAACGAATAAATAATTTAAAATGTTATGCAATTATGAGTATATGAGTGAGGCTTATGAAATAAACGTAACTATAATGATTGGTTGAACTAACTGACACAGCAAATAACAGTTTGTTTCCACACGGAAAGATGTATTTATTAACTTTTTTTTAAATGGGTAAGTTTGTGCGGAATTCCAATAATATTTATTTCAGCTCTCAATAAAAAAAAAAAACGTTTGGGTTGCCAAGAGCAGACAACTCGGCAAATGTTGCCACAGCAATATAAATAATCGACCTAGCACTGGACCGTAAACTGTTACACCCCACGACGTTTGAGGGAGTCGAGGATTTTCATGATGCTGTTAACGATAGGAATGAACTTAATGATGATGAGAGAAATAATAACCATTAGTAGGCGGCCAACAGCGGATTTTCGTAGCGTACTTTGCCTGATACACGGGAACTAAAACAAGCGCTTCATTTCTACTGTACTTGACTTTTCCTATATAACTCTCAACTTCCGTGTCTGCCTTCCCTTTCCTAGCAAAACAAAGTCCACAACCAACTCACGCCAGGTGTTCCTATTCTTTGCCTTAAGTCCCCTTGCTGCAGATATCACCAGCCTTCATTTATCTCTGTGATTGGCTCTCTCATTCCATTTTAGTGGATGCAAGTGTTTGTTAATCTGCTTGTATATTATGTTTCCACCGTCTTCTCGGTCTGCCTTATGGTCTACTCCCATTTGTATGTTTCGTTGAGCAGTTTTTGTCTGGCTGTTTCTGTCGCATCCATCTCAGTCTATATGTTATACTTTGAAATCTTGTCATCCCTTTGTGGGATGCAATTGTTCGTTACTTGAAGCCCTACTCTGGCTCTTTCCAGGGGCCGCAATATAGCCCTGATATAAATATGGTCTAATGGCTGAACGCGGTTTCTGGAGCTTCTCCACGGGTGATCCTTATCCACATGGTGGCACTTTGCGCCATCGGGTGTTTATCGCTTGTGTGATGTCCTAGTGGGGTAAAATGTACTACTACTGCGCAGTCTATTAGGTCTGATCATGTCAATAAATAAAGACGAATTAAACAGATTACAAATTTCCTTGCTGCTTCTCACTCCTCACTCTGGGTGGTTTTTTTTTTTTTTTTTTTCATTCATGAAGTATCGCGTGGCCAAAAGTGGTCTAGCAAGAGATGGAATTACTCAACAAAACTAGCGATGGCTTGGAATCGAAAGAGTTAAAGAACTTGTCTTTCTAATTTGATGTAAACTAATTTAATATGTGAGTAATAGATATATCTTTCCAATATAATACACAATTTAATTTTATATGAAAAAAAAATATATAGATATTTTGCCAAAACGATCCACAATTTTAGTTGTGAGTAATAAACATATGGCAGCGTCCGTGGCTTAGGCGTTGCGAGCCGACTCGTAATTCCAACGTACAGCGATCAAAACCCACTGCTGGCCGGGTGGTAAAAGGATGTACGTCATGGGGAAGTAAAGACGGCCGGCGTAATGCTGACCACATTACCCACCTAGTGCCGAATGGTCTGTAGAAATATGGGTGCTTTTCTAACATGCCTGATGCGCCTAAAAGACCTGACAGGGGATCTTTACTTTACTATTTAATAAAGATATCTTGTCAATATAATACACAATTTTAATTTCACATGTGAGTAATCAATAAAACACACAGATGGAGACTGAGAAAGAAAATGCTGGACAGTCTGACATCATGATGTTAAAGATGGTCTGACATCATGATGTGGAAGACGGTCTGACATCATGATGTGAAAGACGGTCTGACATCATGATGTGGAAGACGATCTGACATCATGATGTGGAAGACAGTCTGACTTCATGATGTGGAAGACAGTCTGACTTCATGATCTGGAAGACAGTCTGACTTTATGATGTGGAAAACGGTCTGACATCATGATGTGGAAGACAGTCTGACATCACGCTGTGGAAGATGGCGTGACATCATGATGTGGAGGACGGTCTGATATCACGATGTGGAAGACGGTCTTGTCAGAACTGGTAGAAAGATTGGGGATAGACCAACATGGTTAATAAATGCATCTTAGAATCCGCATCAAAGCCAGGAAATGTTATGGGAAGGAAAGGCCACGAACATGATTTTGACTGTATCAGGCATCGAGTGCTAAAGGGTCCAAAAGAACATGGGTGGAGCACCATATATCTGGTGCAATATTAGCAGGAACAGAGTCGTTTGATATTTTAACAAATAATATTTTTTTAAAGGCACAGGTTTAGAACGGAGTGAGCAATCGATGTATCATCTGCTGTGTATGTCAATTATGTCAACTGCTTTACAACAGATGCTTAGGTGCGGGGGGGGGGGTGAAAGACAATTGACCTCAAACATCAAAAACTTTATTTCAACCACTGAAAAGATCTATCGTGGTGGTAGGTGGAGAGACCTCACATATATTAGATAATGATATACAAGTGCAGCAGATATGTCCACAGAGCTGCCAGATGCTGAGACCTAACATATATTAGATAATGATATACAAGTGCAGCAGATATATCCACAGAGCTGCCAGATGCTGAGACCTCACATATATTAGATAATGACATACAAGTCTAGCAGATATGTCCACAGAGCTGCCAGATGCTGAGACCTCACATATATTCGATAATGACATACAAGTCTAGCAGATATGTCCACAGAGCTGCCAGATGCTGAGACCTCACATATATTCGATAATGACATATAAGTGCAGCAGATGTATCTACAGAGCTGCCAAATGCTGAGACCTAACATATATTAGATAATGACATACAAGTGCAGCAGATATATCCACAGAGCTGCCAGATGCTGAGACCTAACATATATTAGATAATGACATACAAGTGCAGCAGATATATCCACAGAGCTGCCAGATGCTGAGACCTCACATATATTCGATAATGACATACAAGTCTAGCAGATATGTCCACAGAGCTTCCAGATGCTGAGACCTCACATATATTCGATAATGACATACAAGTCTAGCAGATATATCCACAGAGCTGCCAGATGCTGAGACCAACACATAAATTAGATAATGACATACAAGTGCAGCAGATATATCCACAGAGCTGCCAGATGCTGAGACCAACTCATAAATTAGATAATGACATACAAGTGCAGCAGATATATCCACAGAGCTGCCAGATGCTGAGACCAACACATAAATTAGATAATGACATACAAGTGCAGCAGATATATCCACAGAGCTGCCAGATGCTGAGACCAACACATAAATTAGATAATGACATACAAGTGCAGCAGATATATCCACAGAGCTGCCAGATGCTGAGACCAACACATAAATTAGATAATGACATACAAGTGCAGCAGATATATCCACAGAGCTGCCAGATGCTGAGACCAACACATAAATTAGATAATGACACACAAGTCTAGCAGATATATCCACAGAGCTGCCAGATGCTGAGACCAACACATATATTAGATAATGACATACAAGTCTAGCAGATATATCCACAGAGCTGCCAGATGCTGAGACCAACACATATATTAGATAATGACATACAAGTCTAGCAGATATATCCACAGAGCTGCCAGATGCTGTTGTTACCTAGGTGAAGGTAATTATACGACTCCATAGAATTCTAAGGGACAATCAGTTGAGATTTTGCGAGCGTCCAAGTCGGACGTTTGGGTTTTCGCAGTTTAGTGGAAATGCCATGTTAGCTATTTCTCTTTATGATGATAATTATAGAAACGTTTGTCTCTTTGTGAGGTTTTTGATTTGCAGCTGATTGCGGGAGACAGTTGATGTCTGTTTAGTTTATGATGGCACAAGGCTATTGCGTGAAGATTGTAATCGTTTAAAACGTCTGTGTAGATAATAGTGACTTATTATCGTACCTGTATTAATCATCATCATCTTGTGACGTGTAATGTTAATGACATTAAAGTGTATGTGGCCGGTCACAAGTCGTTAGTTCTGACTCGTCAGGATAGTTACAACTGTATTAGCTGATGCTGTGCCCCGTGTGCCAGTTGTTGTATTATGCAGGACTGTAGCACATCCATCAAGGAGAGATCCAGGGGCATATTAGAGCTACTAGACCTACATACTTGGTGGTTTATAGATACTAAGGAGTATTGATGCTCAAACATAGACATTTTGTGAGTGCTCAGACATAGTCATTTTGTGAGTGCTCAAACATAGACATTTTATGAGTGCTCAAACATAGACATTTTATGAGTGCTCAAACATAGACATTTTATGAGTGCTAAAACATAGACATTTTATGAGTGCTCATTTTATTAACTAATATAAATAAGTGCTCTGTACACCCATAGTCTTCACAGGGGTGATACAAGATTACAACAGGTAGAGAACCTTGAGAGCGATGAAGGATAGGCTTCCCCGTGTGGGGTTCGCGGAACATTTGGGGCGGTAGGTGTGGGGGGGGGGTGCTGAGAATAGACCGACTGCACCCTGACAGGCATGTCTGAGAGGCAACTAATTAGGGATTTGTTGAAATCAAATGTACTGGTCCAAAATATTGAATTCTAGTTGTAAACCTCAATTTTCATGAAGAGCCAATAGTGTTTCACATTGTTCACTTAGCAGTGATGTCAACGTTTGCCTGATATGAAGACAATTTACCAGAGAAGAAATACAAGTTATAAAACTATATGTTTGCATACTGTTGATATTTACGATGGTTTGTTTGTGTGCTATGTCTCATCCGTTTCAATTGTTTGTTGTTTAGGTAAACCCCATGGCGTGTAGAGGCCTATTGCCAGTTTCCATAAAATGACACAGCTGCTAATTTCCATAGAAAGAGACTTGCTAGTTTCCACAAAAAGACACAGCTGTCCTTTTCAAAGCTCAGACATGGACCTTGCATATGATGCTAAAAGTATATCTGTACAGACCAATCGTTACTCGAGGATCCGTCCTGATGTAGCGGCTAGATGCTCGTCTGCAGATCCGAAGGTTGTGGATTCAGATTCGAACAGAGTCGGACATTTGTTTCAAAATTTAGTTCGGCTGCCTGGTCGATCTAGCCTTAAACAGTTACCAGGTAAACTTTAACGAGGTAAAATCGGCACTCGGCATCATGCAGGCCGATTTCGACTGCCTGGTCGATCTAGCCTTAAACAGTTACCAGGTAAACGTTAACGAGGTAAAATCGGCCTGCATGATGCCGAGTGCCGATTGATCTATAAAATATAGGTCACTCACTCTGACAGATTCTGGTGGCGCTGTCGCTATTGTAGTACTCGTCGTAGCGTGCGAACAGACTCGTTCTTTGCCAGTTGTGAAATGCCAACTAAGAAAGTTGTGATGATGATGATGATGTTTTACTGGGTCTTCGGTGTCAAACTGAAGCATGTGATTTTTTTTCGATAAGCCGACGAGCTGGGAGACCGTTGTCTAATACAACAACTATTTTCCCCCAGCAATGTTACAACTGGTTGTTAACAACGAGCGCTGAACTTGGAGGATTTGATGCCGACAGAATATCTGTCGTCTATGAAGTGGACGAGAGCTACTTTGTCCACCGCAAGTACCAGCGTGGTCGCATT
>CAJHNH020002367.1:1230945-1303445 GCA_905116865.2 Candidula unifasciata | reverse complement strand
TAGAGAACTGAGAGAGCTTAGAGAATTGAGAGAGCTTAGAGAACTGAGAGAGCTTAGAGAATTGAGAGAGCTTAGAGAATTGAGAGAGCTTAGAGAATTGAGAGAGCTTAGAGAATTGAGAGAGCTTAGAGAATTGAGAGAGCTTAGAGAATAGAGAATTGAGAGAGCTTAGAGAATTGAGAGAGCTTAGAGAATTGAGAGAGCTTAGAGAATTGAGAGAGCTTAGAGAATTGAGAGAGCTTAGAGAATTGAGAGAGCTTAGAGAATTGAGAGAGCTTAGAGAATTGAGAGAGCTTAGAGAATTGAGAGAGCTTAGAGAATTGAGAGAGCTTAGAGAATTGAGAGAGCTTAGAGAATTGAGATAACTTAGAGAACAGAGAGAACAGAGATAACTGAGACAACTGAGAGAACAGAGAGAAGTTGTGGCTCCAACATTCCCTGGTCGTCGCTCTGACATTCCCTGGTCGTCGCTCTGACATTCCCTGGTCGTCGCTCTGACATTCCCTGGTCGTCGCTCTGACATTCCCTGGTCGTCGCTCTGACATTCCCTGGTCGTCGCTCTGACATTCCCTGGTCGTCGCTCTGACATTCCCTGGTCGTCGCTCTGACATTCCCTGGTCGTCGCTCTGACATTCCCTGGTCCTAGCTCTGACATTCCCTGGTCGTAGCTCTGACATTCCCTGGTCCTAGCTCTGACATTCCCTGGTCGTAGCTCTGACATTCCCTGGTCCTAGCTCTGACATTCCCTGGTCGTAGCTCTACCATTCCCTGGTTGTCGCTCCAACATTTCCTGGCTATGGCTCCGACATTTCCTGACTGTGGCTCCAACATTTCCAGACTGTGGCTCTGACATTCCCTGGTCGTCGCTCTGACATTCCCTGGTCGTAGCTCTGACATTCCCTGGTCGTAGCTCTGACATTCCCTGGTCGTAGCTCTACCATTCCCTGGTTGTCGCTCCAACATTTCCTGGCTATGGCTCCGACATTTCCTGACTGTGGCTCCAACATTTCCTGACTGTGGCTCTGACATTCCCTGGTCGTCGCTCTGACATTCCCTGGTCGTCGCTCTGACATTCCCTGGTCGTAGCTCTGACATTTCCTGGTTGTCGCTCCGTCATTTCCTGGCTGTGGCTCCGACATTTCCTGGCTGTGGCTCCAACATTTCCTGACTGTGGCTCTGACATTCCCTGGTCGTCGCTCTGACATTCCCTAGTCGTCGCTCTGACATTCCCTGGTCGTCGCTCTGACATTCCCTGGTCGTAGCTCTGACATTCCCTGGTTGTCGCTCCGTCATTTCCTGGCTGTGGCTCCGACATTTCCTGGCTGTGGCTCCAACATTTCCTGGCTATGGCTCCGATATTCCCTGGTTGTAGCTCTAAAATTCACTGGTTTCTGTTTGACGCTAGGAGTAACAACACCACCATCGGTCTTTGCGGATTGGAACCCAAAACATGTAGGTGATAGACTCCCTACTAGCTGCTGTACAAGATTTGAATAAATGCCATGTCTCTCCTTGACCTTGTAACTGTGTCAGTCAACATCCGTGTCATTATTTACCAGGCTGTACCTATGACGGGTACTTAGACTTGCTCTCTTCTTTCTCGCTCTTTTCTGTTGGATCAATATCATGGCACAACGGTAGTAATCCATAAGGGCTCTTTTCTCTTTCTAACTCAAGCCTAAGTCCGAAGAATCTCAGCATCGAGCACGAACTCCATAGCACCTGCGAGGATCCTGAACTACTTTGGGTAGAATTTCTACTCAAGATTGTCCATGGCAGCTCCGTTATGCTTCTCTTTTAGATTTCGAACTGCCAAGGATTTTTTACGTGCGCAGCAATGCTCACGGTCGTCCAGTCTTATTACCCAGAGACCAGGGAACATTACCAGAAGTCCACGTGAAAAAAAAAAAAAAAAACTCGGGACCTCCAACACTCGAAGCGGACGCCATGTCTTGAGACCACTGAGCCGCCTTTGACTAGCTGCCGATCGCCTCTCTTAGTGGTCGGCAAACTCTTTAGTGAAAAGAGCCAAAACTCAATAGTATAACTAATACGTACCATGTTTCTCGAATCAAAACTGATTTGTGGCCGACTGGCCGAGCCGCACTCTGGTCGCTTCAGAGCCGCATGCTGCTGGAGAGCCGCGAGTTGCCTGACTTTCTACCCCACCAGGACATCACACAAGCGATAAACACCTGATGACACAAAGTGTCACCATGTGGATGAGGATCGCCGTGCACAGGTAACAGAAACCGCGTTCAGACAATTGGCCATATTTATGGCCTGCCTATATTGCGGCCCCTGGCAAAGCCAGGCTGACGCTTCAAAAAACAAAAAATTTCATCCTAAAAAGGACGAAACTGGATATATTAAGCCGCGATTTGTGGACCCCTGACTTTTCTGCTAGACGCTTGCGCTCATTCACACAGGTCCTGACCTGGGGCGGGACAATGGAACCCGTGGGGCGGGAGTAAAGAACACAGATCCGCCTCCCGCCTCTTCAGGCTGTAAACGTGTAGAGAGATTGATTGACATCTGCTGGTTGGTGGAGATCTGGCTGCCTACCCTGTGCGACTGTGACAAACCAAGGGAATATTTCAGTCCGACAAGAGTTTAGTGCATCTTGTTAGTTAAAACAATTGCGCACTTCAAATAAATGTAGATGCAGGAATTGTGGTAAATGTACGACGGCGTTAAGAAGCACATAAATTGTGACGTTTTTCTTAGTTACTACTAGGGGACAAAACCCTAGATCTAGTGATTCCTTGCTACACAAAACGACCGCCCATCGGCTTAGCTAAAAAGATATTATAATACTACGGATTGGATTGGCTTTTTACCCCACCAGGACATCACACAAGCGATAAACACACGATGACACAAAGTGCCACCATGCGGATGAGGATCACCGTGGAGAGTTCCCAGAAACCGCGTTCAGACATTTGGCCATAATGATGACCTGCCTATATTGCGGCCCCTGGCAAAAGCCAGAGTGGGGCTTCAAATAACAAAAAATAACGTCCTAAGAAGGACGTAAGGGATAAGTTAATACTACGAATTCAGGTGAGATTTATAATGGTAGGGAGTGGCAAAAAATCCCCTGTAAACCTTGGCTGACCATTCTTTGATTTTTTTTATGAATATTTCGTGACTTCATCAATCTTGATACTTGTCCGTTTGACAATGGTAACTACTTACTAGTTCTTACATATTATGACCTTCCTTAGGTTACTATTCACGGTTAGGACAATTCATTAGTGAACCCTCTATCACCTTGTCATCTTTTCTGAGAATATTCATTTGGTTTCATTGCGTAAGGATCTTACAGTACAAACCATCATCTTGTGCCATGCGGTATCATCAGATGTGTATACCTTACCTTGCGTATATTTATTATATTATGAAACATAAAAGTTGAATAAGAGGGATGGATCCTTTGTCGTATGGGCATATAGGGTTGGCCTATGTTTTATAGACCAAGTGCCATCTGTGCGTTGAAATGGCCAACATCACACCTGCCGCCTTTACTCCCCATGACTATACCTGGTATCCATTCAAGGCGAAGTCGACCTGGGTCTGTTAGGACCCGAACTCACGACTGTCCAATCCGCATGCGAGCGTGTGTCCACTACATCATGTCAACTTTCATATGATAGTGCAAAGAATTGCATATGTATAAAACAATGTAGAGAGATATTTGTGATGTTATTATATTTATGTTCGTGGGGAAAGACAGTGTTTGTAATACCTTGCTCTTTTCCCTTACTACTCTGATAACACCACAAACACCCGCCACAGATGTGTCAGCATCATCCTCACCAAAAGGATAATTGATGTATTTTCCAGGTTCCCTATAACCACTGTAGAGTGTCAACAACTGTATGTAGAATGGAAAGAACTGAGGTCCGAATTTAATTAAACAGACTACACGTTGAAGACAGCCAATGGCTACTAATGTTGCCAGATAAATTGTTTCATTCCAACCAAACTAACTTAAGCTGAGTGACGTTTAAGATTGATTTGGATTTCTTCTGTGTTAAATGATATTTTCCGTTGAGTTATTTAATAATCAAAAGGGTTGTTCCGGGTTGGGTTGTGTCAATAAATTTGTTGATTAGTAAAACTCAAATATCTGTCTTTGTCAACTGGTATCTGTTTGAATTCCTTGTTTAGATGAAGTATTTTACTCTTTGATTCCTTTGAGTTCAATTAGCAATGTATCGAACTTTGATTATTCAGAAGTTTATTTAGAAGAATAAATATTTATTCAGTTATTTTCCGGGGATTTACCCTATTCATATAATTATTTGAGTTATCAGACTGTATTTAATTCCCTTCCTTTCTATGAATCCAGGGACCAAAAAATCTCCCCTAGACAATTTTATTTCGAGCCCTGTAAAACATTAGTTTAGGAGGGATTATAGGGGATCTCGGCTCTACTGGCAAATTTGGCCGGTAAGGTGGACTGCTTCGGCCGGCTTAGCGGGGATTAGTGGGAGTAATGTCCCTTGGCCAAACTCAAAACAACTCAAAACAAGTCGCGGAAAAAGTCACGAAACAAATGACATACTTACCTATCATCATCCGGGTGCGTGTAGGGTTGCGTAGGGTGTCTATCATCGTCCTACGGTTGCGTGTAGGGCTGCTTTTTGCGTGTAGGGTTGGTTGTTTGCGTAAGATAGATGAGAAGTAGGGTTAGGGGTTAGGGTTTAGGTTTAGGGGTTAGGGTTTAGGGTTTAGGGGTTAGTGTTTAGGGGTTGAGGTTAGGGTTTAGGGGTTAGGGTTTTAGGGGTTAGGGTTAGGGTTTAGGTTTAGGGGTTAGGGTTTTAGAGATTAGGGTTAGGGTTTAGGGTTAGGGGTTAGGGTTTTAGGGGTTAGGGTTTAGGGTTTTAGGGTTTAGGGTTAGGGTTTAGGGGTTAGGGTTTAGGGGTTAGGGTTTATGGTTTTTGGGTATGGTTCGATTTGAAAATTTTCACGTAGGAGGTCTAAATAGTGGCCGACAATTTGACGTTTGTGGGAGTGGCGCCACTGAAACTCTGTCAAATATGACGACGCCAATAGCGGGCGGCTGATGCCCAGTCGCTGGCGAATTGATCGTGTCACCAACATCCACAGGCCCTCGATTGTTTGTGTGTGTATGTGACTGTGCGCGACGTCGACGACGTTGGTCTGGTGGACTACTACCTCGTGCAGATAGATGGCATGCCTTACGTTTGCGACGTTGCTGTAGCTTCGCCCTAAGCCTAACCCCTAACCCTATACCCTAACCCCTAACCCTAAACCCTAACCCTAACCCTACACCCTATCCCAAACCCTAAACCCTAACCCATAACCCTAACCCTAACCCTAACCCTAACGCTAAACCCTAACCCTAAACCCTAAACCCTAACCCTACCCCTCATCTTACGCAAACAACCAACCTACACGCAATAAGCAGCCCTACACGCAACCGTAGGACGATGATAGACACCCTACGCAGCCCTACACGCACCCGGATGATGATAGGTGAGTATGTCATTTGATTCGTGACTTTTTCCGCTCGTTGTTTTGAGTGCGGCCACGGGGACATAACTCCCACTAAGTCCCGCTAAGCCGGCCGAAGCAGTCGACGCATTCCAGCTTACCGGCCAAATTTGCCAGTAGAGCCGGGATCTCCAGTCGAGGATACATTCGGCCAACAGCGCTTACGACAGCCTGCAACATCCACATACCCTGGGACAAAGGTGAAGGTAACTTCATGCACACTGGACTCTGCAATCATTTAATCAACTGTACGGTAGCCACCCAGACGTAGCGGCTAGACCCTCGCCCGTGGATTCAAAGGTCATAGGTTCGAGTCCAAATGAAATCGGGCTTTTACAATTATAACCTTAGCTATCAGGTCGTTCCAGCCTTGAGTAGATAGCAGTTGAATCACAGGAAGTAAAGACGACCCACAGGATGTTGACCAACCCCTCCCCGCTCCCACCCCCCCCCCCACCCCGAGTGCCGATTGGCCCATAAAATACAATTCTAGCACCATATGTCCTGTGTGTCACTTTTTGTCCCTATGTGTCACTATATGTCCCTGTGTGTCACTATATGTCCCTGTGTGTCACTGTATGTCCCTATGTGTCACTATATGTCCCTATGTGTCACTATATGTCCCTATGTGTCACTATATGTCCCTGTGTGTCACTATATGTCCCTGTGTGTCACTATATGCCCCTATGTGTCACTATATGTCCCTATGTGACACTACATGTCCCTAGGTATCAATGTATGACCCTGTGTGTCACTATCTGTCCCTATGTGTCACTATATGTCCCTATGTGACACTCACTGTAGGACACGCGAATAAAACACTACACGAAATAAAATTAAACCAAGTATGAACACTGGTGCAAACAATTACTTTATTACAATAGCATCACAATGGTCCATTTTGGTCCAGTAGCATATTTTACAGAAATCACATACTGGTGGAACCATCACATATACAGATATTACATACTGGTGGAACCAACACATTATACAGATATCACATACTGGTGGAACCAAGACATTATACAGATATCACATACTGGTGGAACTAACACATTATACAGATATCACATACTGGTGGAACCAACACATTATACAGATATCACATACTGGTGGAACCAACACATTATACAGATATTACATACTGGTGGAACCAACACATTATACAGATATTACATACTGGTGGAACCAAGACATATACAGATATTACATACTGGTGGAACCAACACATTATACAGATATCACATACTGGTGGAACCAAGACACATTATACAGAAATCACATACTGGTGGAACCAACACATTATACAGATATTACATACTGGTGGAACCAACACATTATACAGATATCACATACTGGTGGAACCAACACATTATACAGATATCACATACTGGTGGAACCAAGACATATTATACAGATATCACATACTGGTGGAACCAACACATTATACAGATATTACATACTGGTGGAACCAAGACATATACAGATATCACATACTGGTGGAACCAACACATTATACAGATATTACATACTGGTGGAACCAACACATTATACATATATCACATACTGGTGGAACCAACACATTATACAGATATCACATACTGGTGGAACCAAGACATATTATACAGATATCACATACTGGTGGAACCAAGACATATTATACAGATATCACATACTGGTGGAACCAAGACATATTATACAGATATCACATACTGGAACCATCACATATTATACAGACATCACATACTGGTGGAACCAAGACATATTATACAGATATCACATACTGGTGGAACCAAGACATATTATACAGATATCACATACTGGTGGAACATATTATACATTATCACATATTGGTGGTACGAACACATGTTATACAGATATCGCGTGCATACATAAACAGCCAAGCATTCCTACATTCAGTAGCCTAGCGTCGCTGCCAGGGCAAAAATGTGGAGTTAAATATTTACCCAAAGTATTTCAGGATACTCGTCCAGTGCAACGGAGTTCGTGTACTGCGCTGAGAGACTTCAGACTAAAGGTTGAGTAAGTAAAACGGAGCATTAATGGGTTACACCCGTGTGCCATAATGTTGTTCCGTTGAATAAACAAACACATGTATACACACAAATACCTAAGAACATACAGATACACCCACACATACATATTCATTCATTCAAAAACACTTTCATTCATACACGAAAATCTAACTATATACGCGCAGGCGCTCACACACACACAAATACATATCCCTACACATACATGCCTTCAAACTCGTAAATGCACTCCCACACATGCATACACACATATATACTCACACATACAAACATCCAAACTCTTGTCTGTTTATGGTATCCCATGTCATTCTATATGGTTTCTTGTCTAAGGTATCCCATGTCTTTCTACATGGTTTCTTGTCTGCATATAGTATCACATGTCTTTCTACATGGTTTCTTGTCTGCCTATGGTATCCCATGTCATTCTACATGGTTTCTTGTCTGCCTATGGCATCCCATGTCTTTCTACATGGTTTCTTGTCTGCCTATGGTATCTCATGTCTTTCTACATGGTTTCTTGTCTGCCTATGGTATCTCATGTCATTCTACATGGTTTCTTGTCTGCCTATGGTATCTCATGTCATTCTACATGGTTTCTTGTCTGCCTATGGTATCTCATGTCATTCTACATGGTTCGCCAGGTTTGCTTAGGTTGACATTTTCCCATCTAACTGATGTCCATCGACGAGCTGGTACTGGCAGTGCAATCTGGGAATGGCATATCCCGACAAGCCTCGACAGATCCTTGTATCTATTTTAAAGGGATTCCCGTCAGTGACTGGCAAGGCTGGCAGACGTAATATACCCTCCGATACCCCGCTCCTTGTATAAATATGCTCCTTCTTTTTCTTCTTTATTCACCGACTGAACGTTCTGGAAAAAGTCGTGGTTGTTCGTCCATCTGGACTTCGGCTTTGTGTCAGGCCTGAGTTTTGCGTGTACATCCGATTTACTGACCTATTTGTGTGCAGCTGGTTGTTCTTTGCCACTAGGACAGATGTTATCTGACTTCGAAGAAAGTCCCCAGTTAGTCGACTCCTAGGACATGTTTGGTGGGGAGGCAGTGTGACCCCCCCCCCCCACCAAATATCTCTCTCTCTCTCTCTCTCTCTCTCTCTCTCTCTCTCTCTCTCACTCTCACTTTCTCCCTAAAGGGGCCACGGAACCCACAAGGGGATATATCTATGTGCGTGTGTGTGTGTGGTGAAAAAATTTTTTTTAAGTAAATAAGGGTGAAAAGACAAAATAATGACCGCGCTGCAGGAAGCGTGAAAAAATTAAAATAACCTCTCCTCAAACCTACCTACCATCACACACCACAACCAACATCACCACCTACCACCACCACCACAACCAACATCACCACCTACCACCATCACCACAACCAACATCACCACCTACCATCACTACCACAACCAACATCACCACCTACCATCACCACCACAACCAACATCACCACCTACCATCACCACCTACCATCACACACCACAACCAACATCACCACCTACCTACCTACCATCACCGCCATTACTAAGAAGACACAAACCCCGACTATTACCACATGTAGCCGGATTTATTGTTCAAACATGAACTTGGCTCCCTGGGCGAAACAGCCTTAAATGGATACCAGGTAACAATCTGGGAAGTAAAGGCGCTCTATACGATGAGCATATAAAATATTGAGGTGCATAAAAATATGATTCGAGTCTTAAATGTCCCGATACTGCTCCTACTAGTGCTACTGCAGCTGCTACCTCTACTACTACTGCTGCTACTACTGATGCTGTCGCTGCTACTACTATTGCTACCACCACTACCAGCACTACTACTACTACTATTACTACTGCTGCTGCTTCTAAATCCACAACTACTGCTGCTACTGCCATCACCACCACCGTCACTTCTACTACTACTACTACTATGACTACCCCTACTACTACTATGACTACTACTAACACCACTACTACTACAACTACGAATACTACTACCACCCCTACTACTACTATGACTACTACTACTACCACTACTACTACAACTATGACTACTACTACCACCACTACTACTACAACTATGACTACTACTACCACCACTACTACTACAACTATGACTACTACTACTACCACTACTACTACAACTATGACTACTACTACCACCACTACTACTACAACTATGACTACTACTACCACCACTACTACTACAACTATGACTACTACTACCACCACTACTACAACTATGACTACTACTACCACCACTACTACTACTATGACTACTACTACCACCACTACTACAACTATGACTACTACTACCACCACTACTACTACAACTATGACTACTACTACTACCACCACTACTACTACTATGACTACTACTACCACCACTACTACTACAACTATGACTACTACTACCACCACTACTACAACTATGACTACTACTACCACCACTACTACTACAACTATGACTACTACTACCACCACTACTACTACTATGACTACTACTACCACCACTACTACTACTATGACTACTACTACCACCACTACTACAACTATGACTACTACTACCACCACTACTACTACCACTATGACTACTACTACCACCACTACTACTACTATGACTACTACTACCACCACTACTACTACTATGACTACTACTACCACCACTACTACTACAACTATGACTACTACTACCACCACTACTACTACTATGACTACTACCACTATTATTATTACTACTTACTTACTTACTTTTTCCTTCCACGTATGCCGCTAAGCGTTGTGGGGAGATGCAAGTTCCTGTCATAAGCAAGGCGGGCAGCATCTGATGTTCTGAGGCCATGCTTTTGGCAGGTTTCGGAGACCCCGTCAATCCACCGTTTCCTTGGTCTTCCTCTTGCCTTATATCCTGAGCTTCTTTGGTTGAAGATTTGTGATGTTATTTGATCATTTTTTTATCCTGGTTAGATGTCCAAACCATTTCATTCTTTGATGTTCTATGTAGTCTAAACATGGTGTAGTTTTGACAGTGTTTCTAATGTCTATATTCTTTATCCTGTCTAGTCTGGTCTTATTCGCTGCTTTTCTTAGACATTTCATTTCACAGGCTTCTATTTTTCTTTCATGGGTCTTGTTGATTGTCCATGTCTGGCACTGGTAGCAGAGTGTTGGAATGAAGATGGTGTTTATCAATTGTCTTTTGGTCTTCATGGTTATATCTGGATGTTTAAGCAGAGGTGATGGTATGTGACAGCATTTGCTTTCTGTATTCTTGTTTCTATCTCTCTGTCCATTCTTCCATCCTCTGTAAATATACTGCCCAAGTATTTGAACTCTTTGGTTTGCTTGATTTTGGCACTTCCAACATTTATATTCAGTGGCCTGTGTGTTCTGCTGATCTTCATAACTTCTGTTTTTTCTGTACTGATTCTCATATTATGTTGTAAACAGCTGTTGTTGAGAGTAGTCAGATGTTCCTGTAGATAATATTCATTTTGATACAGTATGCTTTGATCATCAGCAAAAAGTAATTCGTTTATAGCATACACGTCTGGGTTTGCTTCTACAGTGATCTTTTCCATGTATGTTATGAAAAGTAATGGTGACAGTACACATCCTTGTCTGACACCAGTTGTGACTTTGAACCATTCAGAAAGACCATTAGATGTTCTTACTGCACTTTCACTTTTTTCATAGAGGGCTCTGATGTTGTCTAATAATTGACCCTGCACTCCGTAATCGTCAAGAATTCTCCACAGCACATCTCTGTCTACATGGTCGAATGCCTTCTCTTGATCTACAAAGACCACGTTCAGCTCTTTATCGTATCCGAGTGTCTTTTCACAGACTTGTCTTAGTGCAAATATGGCATCAGTGCAACCTCGCCCTTTCCTGAAACCGAATTGTATTATTACTACTACCACCATCAATACTCAAACACACTAAAACTATCACGCCACTACCACCACCACTACATCCACCACTACCACCCAAACATACTAAAACTATCACGCCACTACCACCACCACTACATCCACCACTACATCCACCACTACATCCACCACTACCACCCAAAAATACTAAAACTATCACGCCACTACCACCACCACTACATCCACCACTACCACCCAAACATACTAAAACTATCACGCCACTACCACCACCACTACAACCACCACTACATCCACCACTACATCCACCACTACATCCACCACTACATCCACCACTACCACTCAAACACACTAAAACTATCACGCCACTACCACCACCACTACATCCACCACTACATCCACCACTACATCCACCACTACATCCACCACTACCACCCAAAAATACTAAAACTATCACGCCACTACCACCACCACTACATCCACCACTACCACCCAAACATACTAAAACTATCACGCCACTACCACCACCACTACATCCACCACTACATCCACCACTACATCCACCACTACATCCACCACTACATCCACCACTACCACTCAAACACACTAAAACTATCACGCCACTACCACCACCACTACATCCACCACTACCACCCAAACATACTAAAACTATCACGCCACTACCACCACCACTACATCCACCACTACCACCCAAACATACTAAAACTATCACGCCACTACCACCACCACTACATCCACCACTACCACCCAAACATACTAAAACTATCACGCCACTACCACCACCACTACATCCACCACTACCACCCAAACATACTAAAACTATCACGCCACTACCACCACCATTACATCCACCACTACCACCCAAACATACTAAAACTATCACGCCACTACCACCACCATTACATCCACCACTACCACCCAAACATACTAAAACTATCACGCCACTACCACCACCACTACATCCACCACTACATCCACCACTACATCCACCACTACATCCACCACTACCACCCAAACACACTAAAACTATCATCCCAATACTACCACCACTACATCCACCACTACATCCACCACTACATCCACCACTACCACCCAAACACACTAAAACTATCATCCCAATACTACCACCACTACATCCACCACTACATCCACCACTACATCCACCACTACCACCCAAACATACTAAAACTATCACGCCACTACCACCACCACTACATCCACCACTACATCCACCACTACATCCACCACTACCACCCAAACACACTAAAACTATCATCCCAATACCACCACCACTACATCCACCACTACATCCACCACTACATCCACCACTACCACCCAAACATACTAAAACTATCACGCCACTAACACCACCACTACATCCACCACTACATCCACCACTACATCCACCACTACATCCACCACTACATCCACCACTACATCCACCACTACCACCTAAACATACTAAAACTATCATCCCAATACTACCACCACTACAGTGCTTCTGTCAGATGTCCATGATAAGTTACCTTTGTGGCTATGCTTCTGTCAGCTGTCTACGATATGTTACCTTTGTGGCTATGCTTCTGTCAGATGTCTATGATAAGTTACCTTTGTGGCTATGCTTCTGTCAGATGTCTACGATATGTTACCTTTGTGGCTATGCTTCTGTCAGATGTCTATGATAAGTTACCTTTGTGGCTATGCTTCTGTCAGATGTCTACGATATGTTACCTTTGTGGCTATGCTTCTGTCAGATGTCCATGATAAGTTACCTTTGTGGCTATGCTTCTGTCAGATGTCTATGATAAGTTACCTTTGTGGCTATGCTTCTGTCAGATGTCTACGATAAGTTACCTTTGTGGCTATGCTTCTGTCAGATGTCTATGGTAAGTTACCTTTATGGCTATGCTTCTGTCAGATGTCTACGATAAGTTACATTTGTGGCTATGCTTCTGTCAGATGTCTATGATAAGTTACCTTTGTGGCTATGCTTCTGTCAGATGTCTAAAATAAGTTACCTTTGTGGCTATGCTTCTGTCAGATGTCTATGATAAGTTACATTTGTGGCTATGTTTCTGTCAGATGTCTATGATAAGTTACCTTTGTGTAACGTTTGATGATAGATTAACATGGAGAAAACACATCAACAAGGCAGCAACCAAAGCCAGAAGGAGGGTAGCCATTCTGAGAAAACTAAGTGGAACCACATGGGGTGCTAGCGGGAAAATACTTAGAAAAGTTTACCAACAAAGTGTTCGACCACATCTTGAATACGGATCAACAGCATGGAGTTCGGCATCAAAAACCACATTGCAAGAATTAGACAAAGTGCTAGATCCTTAAATGCTGTCCCAGAACGGACCCCCTGGAGAGAGGAGTACAAGTTTCCAATACACATCAAGACTGAAGTGAAAGGGGTATTTGACAAGGAAGAACAAAACAGTATGCAGCGCAAAACAGCCACCCTCAGTTTACTTGATGATGAATACCCGCAGAACCTTTGGGTCCGTGTTTACACAGATGGGTCAGCAGAAAGCGCAGTCAGAAACGGAGGTGCGGGAGTGTACATTGAGTATCCTAATAATACCAGGGATACAGCCAAATTACCAACGGGAAAGCACTGTCACAACTATGATGCAGAAGTTCAAGCCATCAAGATAGCGGTAGAGAAACTACTAAATACAGGGTATTTTTCACAACCAGTGGTATTCCTGACAGATGCAAAAGCAGTACTTCAGTCACTCCAGTCTGGAAAATTACCAAGCATACAGACACTATTATCTGAACTAGGCAACCGCTGTAAATTAGTAATGCAGTGGATACCTTCCCACTGTGGAGTTCCCGGAAACGAAAAAGCTGATGAACTAGCTAAGGAAGGTGCAACTGAAGAACAACCTGACATACCAGTCTCTTATCAACAAAAGAAGAGAATGATCAAATCAATCAGAATGCCACCGAAACTGGCACAAGATGATTACCATATTATGGACAGACCAGAGCAAGTTATTATCCTTCGCCTTAGAACAGGGCACAATAGACTTCACTCCCACATGTACAACAAATTTAAGATTGGCCAATCGGCCATGTGTACTTGTGGACTGGCACCTGAAACAACAGATCACATCCTTCAAGACTGTCCCATATTCAACGCTTTCAGGCAAAACATTTGGCCAAAAGAGACACTTGTGGAAGTCAAACTTTACGGCCCGCTTAGTGAATTACAAAAGACAGTGAAATTCATACAAGAGACGGCTTTGCAGATATAGACAATTTATTTCATGCGAACGAAAGAAGAAGAAGAAGTTACCTTTGTGGCTATTTTTTTGTCAGATGTTTAAGAATCTAACATAGTTAAATGAAGTTACTGTTTGTACATTCAAAATTCAACAAACTTAAAATGCTATAAACCATTTTATAAAAAATCTGGCACACACAAAACATTTTTCAAATTCTATGAAAACGTTAATATTGTCTCAGCTACATCCAAAACATTGAAACTGCTTTATAAACTTATGTAATATCTTTGACATCTAAAACATGAAACTTCTATATAAACCATTTAACTATCTTCGCAGCATCCAAAACATTTAAACTTCTGTAGAGATGTCTGTAGTCTCCACAACATTTAAACTGTTATCTATACGTTATTTCTGTCTCTGCCATTTTCATAACATGAAAACTGCTACATCAACTATCGTACTATCTCTGCCATTTTCATAACACGAACACTGTTACATCAACTATCGTACTATCTCTGCCATTTTTATAACATGAAAACTGCTATATCAACTATCGTACTGTCTCTGCCATTTTCATAACATGAAAACTGCTGTATCAACTATCGTACTATCTCTGCCATTTTCATAACATGAAAACTGCTGTATCAACTATCGTACTATCTCTGCCATTTTCATAACATGAAAACTGCTGTATCAACTATAGTACTATCTCTGCCATTTTCATAACATGAAAACTGCTGTATCAACTATCGTACTATCTGTGCCATTTTCATAACATGAAAACTGCTGTATCAACTATCGTACTGTCTCTGTCATTTTCATAACATGAAAACTGCTGTATCAACTATCGTACTATCTCTGCCATTTTCATAACATGAAAACTGCTGTATCAACTATCGTACTGTCTCTGCCATTTTCATAACATGAAAACTGCTGTATCAACTATCGTACTATCTCTGCCATTTTCATAACATGAATACTGCTGTATCAACTATCGTACTGTCTATGCCACTTCCACAACACTAAGACTGCTAGTAGTGTCTCTGCTATATCTAAAATAGTTAGGCTGCTACATAATCTTTATTCATCTTCAAAAATTCCGACAGAATTCTGTGTCAGCGCTTATTCGGCCAGACATGGTTTTACTGTTGATGTCCCACAAGTGTCCATGACGCGCAGTCATACGTTACGGGTAGTATATAGAACCCTGAAAAAAAAACGAGATGGACATTTTGAAAAAAGATATATGAGCATTAAAATAGACTGATTTAATGAATTGAGAATCAGGTTGACTAGGGGGAAATAACACATGACCACATCTGACACAAGTGGTGAGCTGCCTACTCCCTGGAAAACACTGAAGACCTGAAAATCTTCCACTTGTCACTGGCAGTGATTCTGTTGTGTATCAATTGCGTTGTCAAAACCCAGGTTCACGAATAAGACCAAAGTAATCAAGTGGGTGAACAACCAAAACTTTTCATCTAGGTTTACAGACAGCGAACATGAAGAAGAAATAAAAACAAAAACTTTCCGCCTGTTATAAATCGATAACTAGATGAAAAGGAAAGAGATATCATTCTTCCATCTTCAGCATATCTTTCTGCTGTGATCTAACTGGTTGTTTATACCAGGGGTTAGATGTGGAAGTACACATTACTGTTCGTGATATGAGTAACCTGTGTGAGAGATGAGTGTGGACGTGATATGAGTAACCTGTGTGAGAGATGAGTGTGGACGTGATATGAGTAACCTGTGTGAGAGATGAGTGTGGACGTGATATGAGTAACCTGTGTGAGAGATGAGTGTGGACGTGATATGAGTAACCTGTGTGAGAGATGAGTGTGGACGTGATATGAGTAACCTGTGTGAGAGATGAGCGTGGACGTGATATGAGTAATCTGTGTGAGTGATGAGTGTGGACGTGATATGAGTAACCTGTGTGAGAGATGAGCGTGGACGTGATATGAGTAACCTGTGTGAGAGATGAGCGTGGACGTGATATGAGTAACCTGTGTGAGAGATGAGCGTGGACGTGATATGAGTAACCTGTGTGAGAGATGAGGTTGGACGTGATATGAGTAACCTGTGTGAGAGATGAGCGTGGACGTGATATGAGTAATCTGTGTGAGAGATGAGCGTGGACGTGATATGAGTAACCTGTGTGAGAGATGAGCGTGGACGTATGAGTAACCTGTGTGAGAGATGAGCGTGGACGTGATATGAGTAACCTGTGTGAGAGATGAGCGTGGACGTGATATGAGTAACCTGTGTGAGAGATGAGCGTTGACGTGATATGAGTAATCTGTGTGAGAGATGAGCGTGGACGTGATATGAGTAACCTGTGTGAGAGATGAGCGTGGACGTGATATGAGTAACCTGTGTGAGAGATGAGCGTGGACGTGATATGAGTAACCTGTGTGAGAGATGAGCGTGGACGTGATATGAGTAACCTGTGTGAGAGATGAGCGTGGACGTGATATGAGTAACCTGTGTGAGAGATGAGCGTGGACGTATGAGTAACCTGTGTGAGAGATGAGCGTGGACGTGATATGAGTAACCTGTGTGAGAGATGAGCGTGGACGTGATATGAGTAACCTGTGTGAGAGATGAGCGTGGACGTGATATGAGTAACCTGTGTGAGAGATGAGCGTGGACGTGATATGGAGTAACCTGTGTGAGAGATGAGCGTGGACGTGATATGAGTAACCTGTGTGAGAGATGAGCGTGGACGTGATATGAGTAACCTGTGTGAGAGATGAGCGTGGACGTGATATGAGTAACCTGTGTGAGAGATGAGCGTGGACGTGATATGAGTAACCTGTGTGAGAGATGAGCGTGGACGTGATATGAGTAACCTGTGTGAGAGATGAGCGTGGACGTGATATGAGTAACCTGTGTGAGAGATGAGCGTGGACGGGATATGAGTAACCTGTGTGAGAGATGAGCGTGGACGTGATATGAGTAACCTGTGTGAGAGATGAGCGTGGACGTGATATGAGTAACCTGTGTGAGAGATGAGCGTGGACGTGATATGAGTAACCTGTGTGAGAGATGAGCGTGGACGTGATATGAGTTACCTGTGTGAGAGATGAGCGTGGACGTGATATGAGTAACCTGTGTGAGAGATGAGCGTGGACGTGATATGAGTAACCTGTGTGAGAGATGAGCGTGGACGTGATATGAGTAACCTGTGTGAGAGATGAGCGTGGACGTGATATGAGTAACCTGTGTGAGAGATGAGCGTGGACGTGATATGAGTAACCTGTGTGAGAGATGAGCGTGGACGTGATATGAGTAACCTGTGTGAGAGATGAGCGTGGACGTGATATGAGTAACCTGTGTGAGAGATGAGCGTGAGAGATGACGTGATATGAGTAACCTGTGTGAGAGATGAGCGTGGACGTGATATGAGTAACCTGTGTGAGAGATGAGCGTGGAACGTGATATGAGTAACCTGTGTGAGAGATGAGCGTGGACGTGATATGAGTAACCTGTGTGAGAGATGAGCGTGGACGTGATATGAGTAACCTGTGTGAGAGATGAGCGTGGACGTGATATGAGTAACCTGTGTGAGAGATGAGCGTGGACGTGATATGATATGAGTAACCTGTGTGAGAGATGAGCGTGGACGTGATATGATATGTGTGAGAGATGAGCGTGGACGTGATATGAGTAACCTGTGTGAGAGATGAGCGTGGACGTGATATGAGTAACCTGTGTGAGAGATGAGCGTGGACGTGATATGAGTAACCTGTGTGAGAGATGAGCGTGGACGTGATATGAGTAACCTGTGTGAGAGATGAGCGTGGACGTGATATGAGTAACCTGTGTGAGAGATGAGCGTGGACGTGATATGAGTAACCTGTGTGAGAGATGAGCGTGGACGTGATATGAGTAACCTGTGTGAGAGATGAGCGTGACGTGATGAGACCTGTGTGATAGCGTGGACGTGATACCTGTGTGAGAGATGAGCGTGGACGTGATATGAGTAACCTGTGTGAGAGATGAGCGTGGACGTGATATGAGTAACCTGTGTGAGAGATGAGCGTGGACGTGATATGAGTAACCTGTGTGAGAGATGAGCGTGGACGTGATATGAGTAACCTGTGTGAGAGATGAGCGTGGACGTGATATGAGTAACCTGTGTGAGAGATGAGCGTGGACGTGATATGAGTAACCTGTGTGAGAGATGAGCGTGGACGTGATATGAGTAACCTGTGTGAGAGATGAGCGTGGACGTGATATGAGTAACCTGTGTGAGAGATGAGCGTGGACGTGATATGAGTAACCTGTGTGAGAGATGAGCGTGGACGTGATATGAGTAACCTGTGTGAGAGATGAGCGTGGACGTGATATGAGTAACCTGTGTGAGAGATGAGCGTGGACGTGATATGAGTAACCTGTGTGAGAGATGAGCGTGGACGTGATATGAGTAACCTGTGTGAGAGATGAGCGTGGACGTGATATGAGTAACCTGTGTGAGAGATGAGCGTGGACGTGATATGAGTAACCTGTGTGAGAGATGAGCGTGGACGTGATATGAGTAACCTGTGTGAGAGATGAGCGTGGACGTGATATGAGTAACCTGTGTGAGAGATGAGCGTGGACGTGATATGAGTAACCTGTGTGAGAGATGAGCGTGGACGTGATATGAGTAACCTGTGTGAGAGATGAGCGTGGACGTGATATGAGTAACCTGTGTGAGAGATGAGCGTGGACGTGATATGAGTAACCTGTGTGAGAGATGAGCGTGGACGTGATATGAGTAATCTGTGTGAGAGATGAGCGTGGACGTGATATGAGTAATCTGTGTGAGAGATGAGCGTGGACGTGATATGAGTAATCTGTGTGAGAGATGAGCGTGGACGTGATATGAGTAACCTGTGTGAGAGATGAGCGTGGACGTGATATGAGTAACCTGTGTGAGAGATGAGCGTGGACGTGATATGAGTAACCTGTGTGAGAGATGAGCGTGGACGTGATATGAGTAACCTGTGTGAGAGATGAGCGTGGACGTGATATGAGTAACCTGTGTGAGAGATGAGCGTGGACGTGATATGAGTAACCTGTGTGAGAGATGAGCGTGGACGTGATATGAGTAACCTGTGTGAGAGATGAGCGTGGACGTGATATGAGTAACCTGTGTGAGAGATGAGCGTGGACGTGTTATGAGTAACCTGTGTGAGAGATGAGCGTGGACGTGATATGAGTAATCTGTGTGAGAGATGAGCGTGGACGTGATATGAGTAACCTGTGTGAGAGATGAGCGTGGACGTGATATGAGTAACCTGTGTGAGAGATGAGCGTGGACGTGATATGAGTAACCTGTGTGAGAGATGAGCGTGGACGTGATATGAGTAACCTGTGTGAGAGATGAGCGTGGACGTGATATGAGTAACCTGTGTGAGAGATGAGCGTGGACGTGATATGAGTAACCTGTGTGAGAGATGAGCGTGGACGTGATATGAGTAACCTGTGTGAGAGATGAGCGTGGACGTGATATGAGTAATCTGTGTGAGAGATGAGCGTGGACGTGATATGAGTAACCTGTGTGAGAGATGAGCGTGGACGTGATATGAGTAACCTGTGTGAGAGATGAGCGTGGACGTGAAATGAGTAACCTGTGTGAGAGATGAGCGTGGACGTGATATGAGTAATCTGTGTGAGAGATGAGCGTGGACGTGATATGAGTAACCTGTGTGAGAGATGAGCGTGGACGTGATATGAGTAACCTGTGTGAGAGATGAGCGTGGACGTGATATGAGTAACCTGTGTGAGAGATGAGCGTGGACGTGATATGAGTAACCTGTGTGAGAGATGAGCGTGGACGTGATATGAGTAACCTGTGTGAGAGATGAGCGTGGACGTGATATGAGTAATCTGTGTGAGAGATGAGCGTGGACGTGATATGAGTAACCTGTGTGAGAGATGAGCGTGGACGTGATATGAGTAACCTGTGTGAGAGATGAGCGTGGACGTGATATGAGTAACCTGTGTGAGAGATCAGCGTGGACGTGATATGAGTAACCTGTGTGAGAGATGAGCGTGGACGTGATATGAGTAACCTGTGTGAGAGATGAGCGTGGACGTGATATGAGTAATCTG
Organism: Candidula unifasciata; assembly: GCA_905116865.2. Lineage (NCBI taxonomy): Eukaryota > Metazoa > Mollusca > Gastropoda > Stylommatophora > Geomitridae > Candidula > Candidula unifasciata. The sequence goes on along the minus strand of CAJHNH020002367.1, from coordinate 1,282,620 downwards.
TGTGAGAGATGAGCGTGGACATGATATGAGTAACCTGTGTGAGAGATGAGCGTGGACGTGATATGAGTAACCTGTGTGAGAGATGAGCGTGGACGTGATATGAGTAACCTGTGTGAGAGATGAGCGTGGACGTGATATGAGTAACCTGTGTGAGAGATGAGCGTTGACGTGATATGAGTAACCTGTGTGAGAGATGAGCGTGGACGTGATATGAGTAATCTGTGTGAGAGATGAGCGTGGACGTGATATGAGTAACCTGTGTGAGAGATGAGCGTGGACGTGATATGAGTAATCTGTGTGAGAGATGAGCGTGGACGTGAAATGAGTAACCTGTGTAAGAGATGAGCGTGGATACATAGGTCACTGAAACAGTGCGGAATTGATCTCTGAAATTGACGAATTCTACGGGTATGGCCAGACCCACGTGAGCGTTGGCGAATCTTGTGATAGTCTGATTAAGTAGTGTTATACCACTTGTTCGTGCTGTGTGCCAGTTTAATCATTTGTTTTATTCTGTCGAAGAGTCTGCGCGGTCTAGTTGAATGTGGTGTTTTAGAACATGGAGTTTTGAATGTTCTAGTGTAGATATATATCCGAGGACGGAGTAAGTGTTGGCCCATGTGTGGTGGGGTTGGTATTTGTGCATCTGTGTGTCACGCTGGTTGACTTGCGGTAATTGTGTGTTAAACAGTGTGAGGTGGGATAGGGAGGTGTCAGGGTATACTTCCAAGTGTGATAAGGTATCAGTCGACGTTCTGGATGTTATTCACCAGTTTGGTGTCCTAACGTGGTTGTCTTTCTGGGAGGGAGTGTCGCCTTAGGATGATCACGACCATCAGTGAAAGTGCAAAGATGTAATGTTCATAGTTTATGCTAGAGATCAGCTTCATAGCACATCGCACATCGCACATCGCACATGACCATAAGTGCTCCGATCTCCTGCTGAGTATGTCTGTAAGTGTTTTTAGACTAACAACTCTTATTCTGTTTTAGCTGATGTAACTACGTGTGCCTTTCGTAAAGATGTAATATTTCCTGTCCAGTTGTAAACACTGGGGAAACCCGTTCAGACTTTGTGACTGTGTAGTGTGCTAGCCGAGCATACTTGAATCGTACATGTGTTTCAGGTGCGAGCCTTATGGGTTATAGTCTCGAAGTGGTTGGCTGAGAACTGTATAGACCTTATGTCGCTATTTATTGAGCGAGTGATTTATTATTTGAACGAGAGCGACCGAGAGACTACTTGTTCATCTCACATAACCAGTTCATTAACGTTTTGTGTTCGTCAACATTGAACAAGACTGATGGCACTTGTAAATCATAGCTTGAGTGAATTATTCTAGTTTCGTTAAGCAGTTACTGGTTTCTCAGAGACATGTCTAGCGCTGGACACAGACAGCAATGACCTCAATTAATCAGAAACCTTAGACCCTAGTTAAATAGTGAAATTGTAAATACGGCGGTGGGACATCGCAAACATATTTCGCCACACCTCCACATTTCCCAAATTTAAATAAACTTGCTTCTGTGTCTGTAGAACCATAAATATTAAAATTAAAACGAGTATATAAATTGTATTGTCTCTGCCGCATCCAAAATAGTTAAACGGCTATTTAAATTATTTTACTCTCTTTGTCACATCCAAACCATTTAAACTACCATATCAAGTTATGTACTGTCTCGGGCACATCCAAGCCACTGAAACTACTAGATCAAGTTATGTACCGAATAGGAAAGGCCAGGGCTGCGTTTTAAGAATGAATAACATTTTGTGCAACAGGTCTCCTCTCTCTCTCTCTCTCTCTCTCTCTCTCTCTCTCTCTCTCTCTCTCTCTCTCTCTCTCTCTCTCTCTCTCTCTCTTTCTCTCTCTACCTCTCTCCCTCTCTCTTGATGTCCAAAAGAGGGTACTCAAATGCTATATAGAACCTATATTGCTGTATGGTAGTAAATCATGAAATGTGAATGCACAAATTAAAATGAACTTCAAGGCTACGGAGGTGTGGTTTCTAATACTCTCTGTCTCGTCTTAAACTATGTAAACTAGCGTACTGTCTCTAGCAGGTCCTAAACTATTTTAACTACTGCAAAGTCTCTAGCACCTCCTAAACTATATAAACTACTGTACTGTCTCTAGCACGTCCTAATCTATGTAAACTACTGTACTGTCTCTAGCACATCCTAAACTATATAAACTACTGTAATGTCTCTAGCACATCCTAAACTATATAAACTACTGCACTGTCTCTAGCACATCCTAAACTATTTTAACTACTGCAAAGTCTCTAGCACCTCCTAAACTATATAAACTACTGTACTGTCTCTAGCACGTCCTAATCTATGTTAACTACTGTACTGTCTCTAGCACATCCTAAACTATATAAACTACTGTAATGTCTCTAGCACATCCTAAACTATATAAACTACTGTACTGTCTCTAACAAGTACTAAACTATATAAACTACCGTACTGTTTCTAGCACGTCCTAAACTATATAAACTACTGTACTGTCTCTAGCACGACTTAAACTATGTAAACTACCCTACTGTCTCTAGCACGTCCTAAACTATATAAACTACTTTACTGTCTCTAGCACATCCTAAACTATATAAACTACCCTACTGTCTCTAGCACATCCTAAACTATGTAAACTACCCTACTGTCTCTAGCACGTCCTAAACTATATAAACTACTGTACTGCCTCTAGCACATCCTAAACTATGTAAACTACTGAACTGTCTCCAGCACATCCTAAACTATGTAAACTACTGTACTGTCTTTGGCACGTCCTAAACTATGTAAACTACTGTACTGTCTCTAGCACATCCTAAACTATGTAAACTACTGTACTGTCTTTAGCACGTCCTAAACTATGTAAACTACTGTACTGTCTCCAGCACGTCCTAAACTATGTAAACTACTGTACTGTCTTTAGCACGTCCTAAACTATATAAACTACTGTACTGTCTCTAGCACGTCTTAAACTTTATAAACTATTGTACTGTCTCTAGCACATCCTAAACTATGTAAACTACTGTATTGTCTCTAGCACATCCTAAACTATATAAACTACTGTACTGTCTCTAGCACATTCTAAACTATATAAACTACTGTACTGTCTCTAGCACATCCTAAACTATATAAACTACTGTATTGTCTCTAGCACGTTCTAAACTATGTAAACTACTGTACTGTCTCTAGCACGTCCTAAACTATGTAAACTACTGTACTGTCTCTAGCACATACTAAACTATGTAAACTAATGTACTGTCTTCAGCACATCCTAAACTTTGTAAACTACTGTACTGTCTTTAGCACGTCCTAAACTAAACTACTGTACTGTCTCTAGCACGTCCTAAACTATATAAACTAGTGTACTGTCTCTAGCACATCCTAAACTATATAAACCACTGTACTGTCTCTAGCACGTCCTAAACTATGTAAACTACTGTACTGTCTCTAGCACGTCCTAAACTATGTAAATTACTGTACTGTCTCTAGCACGTCCTAAACTATATTAACTACTGTACTGTCTCTAGCACATCCTGAACTATAAAAACTACTGTACTGTCTCTAGTACGTTCTAAACTATATAAACTACTGTACTGTCTCTAACAAGTACTAAACTATATAAACTACTGTACTGTTTCTAGCACGTCCTAAACTATATAAACTACTGTACTGTCTCTAGCACGTCCTAAACTATATAAACTACTGTACTGTCTCTAGCACGTCCTAAACTATATAAACTACAGTACTGTCTCTAGCACATCCTAAACTATGTAAACTACCCTACTGCCTCTAGCACGTCCTAAACTATATAAACTACTGTACTGCCTCTAGCACATCCTAAACTATGTAAACTACTGTACTGTCTCCAGCACATCCTAAACTATGTAAACTACTGTACTGTCTCCAGCACATCCTAATCTATGTAAACTACTGTACTGTCTCTAGCACGTCCTAAACTATGTAAACTACTGTACTGTCTCCAGCACGTCCTAAACTATGTAAACTACTGTACTGTCTTTAGCACGTCCTAAACTATATAAACTACTGTACTGTCTCTAGCACGTCTTAAACTTTATAAACTATTGTACTGTCTCTAGCACATCCTAAACTATGTAAACTACTGTATTGTCTCTAGCACATCCTAAACTATATAAACTACTGTACTGTCTCTAGCACATTCTAAACTATATAAACTACTGTACTGTCTCTAGCACATCCTAAACTATATAAACTACTGTACTGTCTCTAGCACATTCTAAACTATATAAACTACTGTACTATCTCTAGCACATCCTAAAATATATAAACTACTATACTGTCTCTGGTACATTCTAAACTATATAAACTACTGTACTGTCTCTAGCACGTCCTAAACTATGTAAACTACTGTACTGTCTCTAGCACGTCCTAAACTATGTAAACTACTGTACTGTCTCTAGCACATACTAAACTATGTAAACTACTGTACTGTCTCCAGCACATCCTAAACTTTGTAAACTACTGTACTGTCTTTTGCACGTCCTAAACTAAACTACTGTACTGTCTCTAGCACGTCCTAAACTATATAAACTAGTGTATTGTCTCTAGCACATCCTAAACTATGTAAACTACTGTACTGTCTCTAGCACATCCTAAACTATATAAACTACCATACTGTCTCTAGCACGTCCTAAACTATATAAACTAGCGTACTGTCTCTAGCACATCCTAAACTATATAAGCTACTGTACTGTCTCTAGCACATCCTAAACTATGTAAACTACTGTACTGTTTCTGGTACATCCTAAACTATATAAACTACCCTACTGTCTCTAGCACGTCCTAAACTATATAAACTAGTGTACTGTCTCTAGCACATCCTAAACTATGTAAACTACTGTACTGTCTTTAGCACGTCCTAAACTATATAAACTAGTGTACTGTCTCTAGCACATCCTAAACTTTGTAAACTACTGTACTGTCTTTAGCACGTCCTAAACTAAACTACTGTACTGTCTCTAGCACGTCCTAAACTATATAAACTAGTGTACTGTCTCTAGCACATCCTAAACTATGTAAACTACTGTACTGTCTCTAGCACATCCTAAACTATATAAACTACCCTACTGTCTCTAGCACGTCCTAAACTATATAAACTACCGTACTGTCTCTAGCACATCCTAAAATATATAAACTACTATACTGTCTCTGGTACATCCTAAACTATGTAAACTACTGTACTGTCTCTGGCACATCCTAAACTATATAAGCTACTGTACTGTCTCTAGCACATCCTAAACTATGTAAACTACTGTACTGTTTCTGGTACATCCTAAATTATTTAAACTACTGTACTGTCTCTAGCACGTCCTAAACTATGTAAACTACTGTACTGTCTCTAGCACGTCCTAAACTGTGTAAACTACTGTACTGTCTCTGGCACATCCTAAACTATATAAACTACTGAACTGTCTCCAGCACATCCTAAACTATATAAACTATTGCACTGTCTCTAGCACGTCCTAAACTATGTAAACTACTGTACTGTCTCTAGCACGTCCTAAACTATATAAACTACTGCAATGTCTCTAGCACGTCCTAAACTATATAAACTACTGCACTGTCTCTAGCACGTCCTAAACTATGTAAACTACTGTACTGTCTCTGGTACATCCTAAACTATGTAAACTACTGTACTGTCTCTGGCACATCCTAAACTATATAAACTACTGTACTGTCTCTGGCACATCCTAAACTTTATAAACTACTGCACTGTATCTGGCACATCCTAAACTATATAAACTACTGCACTGTCTCTAGCACGTCCTAAACTATATAAACTACTGTACTGTCTCTAGCACGTCCTAAACTATATAAGCTACTGTACTGTCTCTGGCACATCCTAAACTATATAAGCTACTGTACTGTCTCTGGCACGTCCTAAACTATATAAACTACCGTACTGTCTCTGGCACATCCTAAACTATATATGCTACTGTACTGTCTCTGGCACATCCTAAACTATATAAGCTACTGTACTGTCTCTAGCACATCCTAAATTATTTAAACTACTGTACTGTCTCTAGCACGTCCTAAACTATGTAAACTACCCTAATGTCTCTAGCACGTCCTAAACTATATAAACTACTGTACTGTCTCTGGCACATCCTAAACTATATAAACTACTGAACTGTCTCCAGCACATCCTAAACTATATAAACTACTGCACTGTCTCTAGCACGTCCTAAACTATGTAAACTACTGTACTGTCTCTAGCACGTCCTAAACTATATAAACTACTGCAATGTCTCTAGCACGTCCTAAACTATATAAACTACTGCACTGTCTCTAGCACGTCCTAAACTATGTAAACTACTGTACTGTCTCTGGCACATCCTAAACTATGTAAACTACTGTACTGTCTCTGGCATATCCTAAACTATATAAACTACTGCACTGTCTCTGGCACATCCTAAACTATATAAACTACTGTACTGTCTCTAGCACGTCCTAAACTATATAAACTACTGCACTGTCTCTAGCACGTCCTAAACTATATAAACTACTGCACTGTCTCTAGCACGTCCTAAACTTTGTAAACTACTGTACTGTCTCTAGCACGTCCTAAACTATGTAAACTACTGTACTGTCCCTGGCACATCCTAAACTATATAAACTACTGAACTGTCTCCAGCACATCCTAAACTATATAAACTACTGCACTGTCTCTAGCACGTCCTAAACTATGTAAACTACTGTACTGTCTCTAGCACGTCCTAAACTATATAAACTACTGCAATGTCTCTAGCACGTCCTAAACTATATAAACTACTGCACTGTCTCTAGCACGTCCTAAACTATGTAAACTACTGTACTGTCTCTGGCACATCCTAAACTATGTAAACTACTGTACTGTCTCTGGCACATCCTAAACTATATAAACTACTGTACTGTCTCTGGCACATCCTAAACTATATAAACTACTGCACTGTCTCTAGCACGTCCTAAACTATATAAACTACTGTACTGTCTCTAGCACGTCCTAAACTATATAAGCTACTGTACTGTCTCTGGCACATCCTAAACTATATAAGCTACTGTACTGTCTCTGGCACGTCCTAAACTATATAAACTACTGTACTGTCTCTGGCACATCCTAAACTATATAAGCTACTGTACTGTCTCTGGCACATCCTAAACTATATAAGCTACTGTACTGTCTCTAGCACATCCTAAACTATGTAAACTACTGTACTGTTTCTGGTACATCCTAAATTATGTAAACTACTGTACTGTCTCTAGCACGTCCTAAACTATGTAAACTAACCTACTGTCTCTAGCACGTCCTAAACTATATAAACTACTGTACTGTCTCTGGCACATCCTAAACTATATAAACTACTGGACTGTCTCCAGCACATCCTAAACTATATAAACTAAATCACTGTCTCTGGCACGTCCTAAACTATGTAAACTACTGTACTGTCTCTAGCACGTCCTAAACTATATAAACTACTGCAATGTCTCTAGCACCTCCTAAACTATATAAACTACTTCACTGTCTCTAGCACGTCCTAAACTATGCAAACTACTGTACTGTCTCTGGCACATCCTAAACTATGTAAACTACTGTACTGTCTCTGGCACATCCTAAACTATATAAACTACTGTACTGTCTCTGGCACATCCTAAACTATATAAACTACTGCACTGTCTCTAGCACGTCCTAAACTATATAAACTACTGCACTGTCTCTAGCACTTCCTAAACTATATAAACTACTGCACTGTCTCTAGCACGTCCTAAACTATATAAACTACTGTACTGTCTCTGGCACATCCTAAACTATATAAACTACTGTACTGTCTCTGGCACATCCTAAACTATATAAACTACTGCACTGTCTCTAGCAGGTACTAAACTATTAAAACTACTGTACTGTTTCTAACCCGTCCTAAACTATGTAAACTAGAGTACTGTCTATTGCACGTCCCAAACTGCTGAATCTCTGGCTTGCTCTATGTTCTTCCGTAGCCAGTACATCTTGTATATCTTGTATCCACATCCACATAGTTCTGGCTCTGCCTGGCTTTCGGGAAACTGCACTCTCCAACACCGTGTTTGTCCAGGCCACCGTGAGGCTTACAATTGCCAGCAGGATGCTGTTTATGAGCAAATCCTCCTGGATGTTCAGATCATGTAAGACGTCCATTTTGTTTTCTTCTGTTTAGTCCACGCTTTCTATTTCTCTGTCACCATGTATCAATGACCAGCTGAAACTGGCTGCCTTTGTGTTATTACTTAAATACCTACTTGAAACAAATTGGATGCACGTACTGTGTCCTTCTTGATCCTTATGCCTGTTATTTGCCTCCAATATTCCGACAGGATTCTGTTTCTGATTAGTCCAGTCCTCTAAGTGATATCTCATAGATGACCATGACTCGCTGTCACACAATGGTATGGATTGTATATAGCACTTTGAAACAAATGAACATAAATATTTTAAAAGTAGTTAATACGGTCATTTGAACAGACTGATTTACTGAGTTAAGGTTGACCAGGTGGAGAAAACAAACGACCACATCTGCCAGAAGTGGCGAGCCGCCTGCTCCCTAGGAAACATGCATATGTTACAAGTAAAACAACATTAGGATTGAAAATATATAAATAGGGTTTAAAACTATACAATTCAGTATTTTCTAGATCTTGTTCAAACAATTACAAGTTGCTTATGCTAGCCAGTGAGCATCATAATTCTTTTTTCCCTCACTACTAAAATGACTACCCGTATAAGTAAACTGATGTGTTACTTGATTCTCTGTTGTCTCTAGTGTTGTAATGGATCTGTTGTTGGTGTCTTGAATATATTTGTCTTTTGATAACTCATTTGTAGTTCAACCCTTGGAGCTATATGTGATAAAAAATATGTTTTCCTCTGCATGTCATTGTTGTCTTTACTTAGCAGGACAATATCGTCAGCAAGATAAAGATCTTGCGACTGTGTGTTTTTTACCCTGTCAATGGCGGTGTTTCTAACACAATGTCTCTGCGACATTGGAAACATGTACACATACAAACCAGCTGGAGAAAAGGCATGACCTCAGAAGATACATCTGGCGAGCTCCCTGCTTCCTGGGAAACATCGAAGACCTCCTGAAAGTCTTCTAGTTGTCACTGGCAGTGATTCTTTTGTGTATCAATTGCGTTGTCAAAACTTGGGTTCTGGAATAATAAGACCATAGTCAAGAATTAGATAAACAATAAAAATTTCCCGTCGGGGTTTACAGACAGCGAACATGGGGAGGAAAAGGGGGGGGGGGGGTTGACATATTCTTCAAGACTCTTCATGCCATCTTATTTTACCAGGTTTAAATAAACTTACTTTTCTTTCTCAACAAGTTCAACACACAAAAACTATATTAACCTTTATACTGTCTCTGCCACATCCAAGTAATTGAGGCCGCTATGTTGTTGTTGTTGTTATCGATCCAGCGGCGCATGAGCTTTCGCCCTTTGGCCCAATGCCATGTAGTGGAATTTGCATGTTTTCACAAGCTGTTCTTTTCCTCCGTACAAGGTGTTCCACTTGTCTGGTCTCGGAGGGAGTAGCGTTCTTCTTGTCTCACTGAGTTTTGGGCACTCAAAGAGATGGTGTTCAACAGTTTCGTAGGGGTAGTTACATAGCTGGCACTCTGGGGAGTGTTGTGGCTGTATTCTGTTTAGGTGTCCATTGAGTGGAGTATGTTGCGTTCTAAGTCTGAAGATGGTGGCCTGGTCCCTTCTTGTTAGATGGTTAATGCTGTCATTAGGATCAGGGCCAGACATATGTCTATAAACCTCTCTTCCAGTGTCTCCCATGGCCCATCTGTTCAACCAAGTCTCTTTGTTTATAGCTCTTATCAGTGTTTTTGCTGTCTGGAGGGTTGTCGCTGTAGGTGGTTGTTCTTGTGTTGCTCCTTTCTTTGCCAATCTGTCAGCTCTGTCATTACCTGGTGTGCCGGAGTGACCTGGAATCCACTGCATCACTATTCTGATGTTGTATGAGGTAATAAGCTGATCGGCATCCAGGATTATCTTGGCTATGTCAGTTCTGCAGCGTTCATTGCCCTCCAGAGCTTGAAGGGCAGACATTGAATCTGTGAAGATGACAATATTTTGGACCTTTGAGGGGTAAACATCCATTACAGTCTTTAGGTGGTATACTGCTGTTTCCAGTGCAATTATTTCAGCTTCATAGTTTGAACAGAATTCCCCGCATGCATCAAAAATCTCTTCAACAGATCCATCGGGATAACCAATGTAGATTCCGTAACCTGCTTTAATGGTAGCTTTAAATGCTGATCCATCAGTATAGACATGTATCCATTCTTGGGGGTAAGAATCAACGGTCTTTAGTGATGAGTTCATAAGAGCGATTGGGTCGGACTGTTTGGTTTCCTCGCCTACCAATTAGTTTGGACTTCTGGAGCTTTAAAGCGAGCATGTGGTGGTAGGTTTTTTGCAACATTCTGAATTCCTTGACGTCTTTCTGGGAGGTGGTATCTGTCCTGAATTTCATTAACACAGTGTAAAACCGATTTGTGCTTTATTCTTTGTTTGGATTCCCAGTTTTCTACAAGATGTCTATTAGGATGGTTACGATTTTTCCTAACGCATCTTTCATAAATTTCTAATGTGGCTTTTTCTCTCCGCAACCCGAGGGGTTCCACATTTGTATGGATTTCACATGCAGCAGTTGGTGTAGACTGCATAGCTCCGCAGATTAATCGGAGGGCATTATTTTGTACTCTGTCAAGAGTCTCTAGGTTAGTTTTGGAACAAGTTGTAAGCAGTGAGTTGTTGTACTCTATCACAGAGCGAACATATCCTAGGTATAAGCCCCTCAGAGTTTCCTTGTCTGATCCCCATGATGTACCTGCAAGTCTCTTTAATAACTGTAACCGCCTCAATGCTTTATTCCTAATGTTTTCAATATGGTTCTTGAGGCTGAGCTGCGGGTCAAGTGTGACTCCAAGGTATGTGGGATGCTCTTCTTTCATCACTTGGTGTTTGTCTAACCTCAGGTTAATATTCTTCCTTGCTACTTGGTGGCTTTTGGTAAAGATTGTGTAGACCGTCTTTGCACAGTTAATCTTGAGTTTCCTATTTTTGGCAGTAATCATGCAGTCTTCTAAGGTCTCCATTCAGTCTTTGGGCTCCACTTTCCACATTTTCATGACTCTGCCATATTGCTAGGTCATCAGCGTACAAGGCTTTTTCGGCCTTGATTTGTTCTGGCAGGTCATTGATAAAGGCCGCTATGTAAAAGTGTGTAATGTCTCTGCCACATCCAAGTAATTGAGGCCGCTATGTAAAAGTGTGTAATGTCTCTGCCACATCCAAGTAATTGAGGCCGCTATGTAAAAGTGTGTAATGTCTCTGCCACATCCAAGTAATTCAGGCCGCTATGTAAAAGTGTGTAATGTCTCTGCCACGTCCAAGTAATTGAGGCCGCTATGTAAAAGTGTGTAATGTCTCTGCCACATCCAAGTAATTGAGGCCGCTATGTAAAAGTGTGTAATGTCTCTGCCACGTCCAAGCAATTGAGGCCGCTATGTAAAAGTGTGTAATGTCTCTGCCACATCCAAGTAATTGAGGCCGCTATGTAAAAGTGTGTAATGTCTCTGCCACATCCAAGTAATTGAGGCCGCTATGTAAAAGTGTGTAATGTCTCTGCCACATCCAAGTAATTGAGGCCGCTATGTAAAAGTGTGTAATGTCTCTGCCACATCCAAGTAATTGACTGGAGCAAGGTCTCGACGACAAACACGTCTTCACAGCTCATCCCACAGGTGCCCAATCGGACTTATGTTTGCAGACAGGGAAGGGCATGGAAATGTTCAAATGTTATTGGCAGCCAGGAAATGCATGGTCAACCGTGCAAAATAGGGTCTGGCGTTGTCCTGCTGAAAAAAAAAAAGTATATGTTGGCATTCCAAATTTTGAAGGACATGTGGTCACAGAATTTCACTGACTTATCGTTGTGCATTCAAGCTTCCTTCAGTGTGCACCAGTTGACTCCTTCCGTATTAACTTATCATTCCCCATACCATTACACCTCTACCACCGTGCAGCAGAGCTTCATCAACACAATTTTGGGCTAGACCTTCATTTCGCCCACTGTAGACCCTACGCCAGGGTAATTCAACCAAGTTTGCTCTCGAGCCCAAATGTTGAGCATGGAGATCTTCGCGGCCCAGAGACCCGAGCCCACACTACAATTGACAACATTTCCAATGTGTAGATTGAATACACTGGAAAACTATTACGACTAGTACTTAGTCTGTATAAACGAGGCAGTGTTGTAAACCGTTATCATGTAAAGTGTACTAGAATCTTCTATAATGATTAAGTAATACTCACATTTCCAACGTCGTGCAGTCTGTTCCAAACAGTTTGATCAGACATATGACGTCCTGGAGGCAATGCCTGTGCAGTTGTTCCAAGCCTGTCTCTGAGGTGACGGAGCCGAATAAAGTGATTCTCCGCTGCTGTTGTCACTCTGGGTCGTCCACTGCGATGTCGGTCTTCAACAGAACCAGTGGCTTGAAACCGGTGTCAAAGTCGACTGATGGTATTCTGAGGCACGTTTAGATGCCTGGCAACCTGACTTTGACTTTCTCCTGCCTGCAATTGACCAAGAGCAATATTCTTAAATTTATGGAAAGAGGCGCAATTTATGACTGCTTGAAAATGAACAGACGTTTTTGTGTAGCGTTATACTTTTATCAAGTTTCAGTTGCGTAGTTGGTGAATATTTTTTACCCCCAATTTCTCGTGCGCTCACAAATATGTTCTCAAACAAAACTGACCACTGTGTTGTAACGATTACAAAAACCTGGGCAATTCAGGACCACATGTCCACTGGACACGGTAAACAACATTTGAGTCTGTTTTTCACATACCCGAGTACGATATTTTAATCACTAACTAATAAAAACGCGGCTTTGGATAAGTATAGTTGTAATGAGAGTATATATTAAAGCCCAATCCGGCTGTCGTCGGTGGCCCTAATCTAGCAAAGCGGTTGAACGGGGTAAATATACACCCAGTTAATCAGAACCAGCCAGTCTGTCTGCCAGCTAATTTTCCAACACACCGGCATGACGGGGAGAGAGTATCCAAAGGATGCTAACTACCAGAGACCTTTGAAGTGATGCTTGCCACTCTGCACAGAGCTGCCTTTTCCACCTTTCTCAACATGCTCTGTGTGTCAGTTATAGTGACGGCATGAGTGTACTGCTGGTTCTCAAGCCAACGTAAGGCAGCAGTGACTGCCTCCACCTCCATTCTCAAACTAGACGTTGTGATTTTATAAGCCAGGCTTCGCAGCACTAAGCGACGTCCATTCGCCTAAGCTAAGAAACCCCATGCTGCCCCTCAATACAGAACCATCTTATAGATAATCACATCACTTGGGCGAAAACTGTTATGAACAATTTGTTGAACTTCTGATTCTGCAGCACCCACTGGACAGTCCCTGCACTCACGACCCAAAGTGATAACAACCCTACACAAGTCTGAAGCTTGTTCGGACACTCTGACCCATTCATTTCCTCGCCTAAATTTACCAAGACAGCACACATGTCTCATTGTGTCTTCAGCTTACGTCATCTAAGATCTTCCTTTTGTTCAGTGTGTAATAGCTCTACGCAGAGCCTCGTGCAGGAGGTGCTTCTTGTCTACTTTGCTCGTAGAACTTTGAGCCTATCTGCAATGGTAGGCAGTGCAAGTATACATCGTGTACATACTACCGGGGTATCTGCTGCACATCTCATATATATGAATGTATATTTAAGTTTGTTTGTGTGTGTATTTATGTATAGGTGTTGTAAGTATGTGTGACTGTATATGAGTGTATGTGTGTACATAATGTAGGCAAGTATGAATGTATGTATACATGAGTGAAGGTATGTATGTGAGTATCTGTATGGGTGGTTGTATATGTGTCTATGCATGCATGTGTGGGTATGTATGTAATGTGTGTCGGCATGTATGTGGGTGTGTGTATGTATTCATGTTTGTGAATGTGTGTATGCATTTGTAGATGTATAAGTATGTGGGTGTAGGTATGTATGCATGTATGTGTGTAAAGATGTAGGTGTGTGTATGTATATGTGTGTATGTATGTTTACATGTGAGTGTGAATGTGTGGTTGTGGGTGTCTGTACATGTGATTGTATGTGTGTGTATGCATGTGTAGGTGTGTATGTATGGAATGTGTGTGTGCATATATGTCTATATATGTATGTGTGTGTCTTTTCTGTTTGTGTATATATGTAGATGTATATATTTAGGTACGTCTGTATATGAGTGTGCAAGTATGAGAATGTGAGAGCATATATATATATATGTCTGTGAGTGTGTAAGATTGTGTACACATGATGTATGTATTATATTCTATAATGTATATTTTTATTCTATATCTATAACATGCATTTTAAATAACAGGCATTGGTACTCCGGAAAACGAGTGCTTAGAAGGGCCGAATGTCAGACGGGCCTGCGTGCCCAATTTGTAACCCTTTGAAAATAAAGTTTGTTCGTTCGTTCGTTCGATCGTTCATACGTCATCTGGACTCATTCAATTAAAGTGTCGGTCTATTTATTTATATCAGCGTCAATTACAAATACAAACGGACATTCCTGCAAATATTTTGTTCTCGAGCTACCAGGAAACGGAGCACAATCATCGTGTTTAGAATCACTGTGTTTAGAATTATTGTGTTTAGAATCATCGTATATAGAATCACCGTGTTAAGAATCATCGTGTTTAGAATTATTGTGTTTAGAATCACCGTGTTAAGAATCATCGTGTTTAGAATCATCGTGTTTAGAATTATTGTGTTTAGAATCACCGTGTTAAGAATCATCGTGTTTAGAATCATCGTGTTTAGAATTGTTGTGTTTAGAATCACCGTGTTAAGAATCACCGTGTTAAGAATCACCGTGTTTAGAATCATCGTGTTCAGAATTATTGTGTTTAGAATCATCGTGTTTAGAATCATCGTGTTTAGAATTATTGTGTATAGAATCAACGTGTTTAGAATCATCGTGTTTAGTGTCATCGGGTTTAGAATCACCGTGTTAAGAATCACCTTGTTTAGAATCACCGTGTTTAGAATTATTGTGTTTAGAATCACCGTGTTAAGAATCACCGTGTTTAGAATCATCGTGTTTAGAATTATTGTGTTTAGAATCATCGTGTTTAGAATCATTGTGTTTAGAATTATTGTGTATAGAATCACCGTGTTTAGAATCATCGTGTTTAGTGTCATCGGGTTTAGAATCACCGTGTTAAGAATCACCGTGTTCAGAATCATCGTGTTTAGAATTATTGTGTTTAGAATCACCGTGTTAAGAATCCTCGTGTTTAGAATCATCGTGTTTAGAATTATTGTGTTTAGAATCACCGTGTTTAGAATTATTGTGTTTAGAATCATTGTGTTTAGAATTATTGTGTTTAGAATCACCGTGTTTAGAATTATTGTGTTTAGAATCACCGTGTTAAGAATTATTGTGTTTAGAATCACCGTGTTTAGAATCACCGTGTTAAGAATCACCGTGTTTAGAATTATTGTGTTTAGAATCATTGTGTTTAAAATCATCGTGTTTAGAATTATTGTGTTTGGAATCATTGTGTATAGAATTATTGTGTTTAGAATCATTGTGTATAGAATTATTGTGTTTAGAATCACCGTGTTAAGAATTATTGTGTTTAGAATCACCGTGTTTAGAATCACCGTGTTAAGAATCACCGTGTTTAGAATTATTGTGTTTAGAATCATTGTGTTTAAAATCATCGTGTTTAGAATTATTGTGTTTGGAATCATTGTGTATAGAATTATTGTGTTTAGAATCATTGTGTATAGAATTATTGTGTTTAGAATCCTCGTGTTAAGAATCATCTTGTTTAGAGTCATCGACTACCCACTGACCCACTCTCGCAGTCAACTTGTGATTAACTACCCACTGTCCCTCTCACAGTCCACTTGTCATCGACCACCCACTCACCCACTCTCGCAGTCATATTTTTATCAGCTACCCACTCACCCACTCTAGCAGTCATATCGTGATCAGCTAACCACTGATACATTCTCACGGTCAAGTCTTGATTAACTATCCACTGACCCATTATTGCTGACAACTGGTGATTAGCTCACATATCTACAGTTTTACTCACACCTCTACCATTTTGACTCACACATCTACAGTTTTACTTACACATCTACCATTTTGACTCACACATCTAGTTTTACTCACACCTCTACCATTTTGACTCACACATCTACAGTTTTACTCACACCTCTACCATTTTGACTCACACATCTACAGTTTTACTTACACATCTACCATTTTGACTCACACATCTACAGTTTTACTCACACCTCTACAATTTTGACTCACACATCTACAGTTTTACTTACACATCTACCATTTTGACTCACACATCTACAGTTTTACTCACGCATCTAGTTTTACTCATACATCTACAGTTTTACTCACACATCTACAGTTTTACTTACAAATCTACAGTTTTACTCACACGTCTACAGTTTTACTCACACATCTACAGTTTTACTCACACGTCTACAGTTTTACTCACACGTCTACAGTTTTACTCACACCTCTACCATTTTGACTCACACATCTACAGTTTTACTTACACATCTACCATTTTGACTCACACATCTACAGTTTTACACACGCATCTAGTTTTACTCATACATCTACAGTTTTACTCACACATCTACAGTTTTACTTACACATCTACAGTTTTACTTACATATCTACAGTTTTACTCACACATCTACAGTTTTACTAACACATCCACGGTTTTACTCACACATCTACAGTTTTACACACACATCTACAGTTTTACTCACACATCTAGTTTTACTCATACATCTACAGTTTTACTCACACATCTACACTTTTACTTACACATCTACAGTTTTACTTACACCTCTACAGTTTTACTTATACATCTACAGTTTTACTCACACATCTACAGTTTTACTTACTTATCTACAGTTTTACTCACACATCTACAGTTTTACTTACACATCTACAGTTTTACTCATACATCTACAGTTTTACTTACATATCTACAGTTTTACTCACACATCTACAGTTTTACTTACACATCTACAGTTTTACTCATACATCTACAGTTTTACTTACATATCTACAGTTTTACTCACACCTCTACCATTTTGACTCACACATCTACAGTTTTACTTACATATCTACAGTTTTACTCACACATCTACAGTTTTACTAACACATCTACAGTTTTACTCACAAATCTACAGTTTTACTCACACATCTACAGTTTTACTCACACATCTAGTTTTACTCATACATCTACAGATTTACTCACACATCTACACTTTTACTTACACATCTCCAGTTTTACTCACACATCTACAGTTTTACTTACACATCTACAGTTTTACTCATACATCTACAGTTTTACTTACACATCTACAGTTTTACTCACACCTCTACCATTTTGACTCACACATCTACAGTTTTACTTACATATCTACAGTTTTACTCACACATCTACAGTTTTACTCACACATCTACAGTTTTACTCACACATCTACAGTTTTACTCACACATCTACAGTTTTACTCACACATCTAGTTTTACTCATACATCTACAGTTTTACTCACACATCTACACTTTTACTTACACATCTACAGTTTTACTCACACATCTAGTTTTACTCATACATCTACAGTTTTACTCACACATCTACACTTTTACTTACACATCTACAGTTTTACTTACACATCTACAGTTTTACTTACACATCTACAGTTTTACTCACACATCTACAGTTTTACTTGCACATCTACAGTTTTACTCATACATCTACAGTTTTACTCACACATCTACACTTTTACTTACACATCTACAGTTTTACTTACACATCTACAGTTTTACTTACACATCTACAGTTTTACTCACACATCTACAGTTTTACTCACACATCTACAGTTTTACTTACACATCTACAGTTTTACTCACACATCTACACTTTTACTTACACATCTACAGTTTTACTTACACATCTACAGTTTTACTTACACATCTACAGTTTTACTTACACATCTACAGTTTTACTTACACATCTACAGTTTTACTCACACATCTACAGTTTTACTTACACATCTACAGTTTTACTCATACATCTACAGTTTTACTCACACATCTACAGTTTTACTTACACATCTACAGTTTTACTTACACATCTACAGTTTTACTTACACATCTACAGTTTTACTTACACATCTACAGTTTTACTCACACATCTACAGTTTTACTCACACATCTACAGTTTTACTTACACATCTACAGTTTTACTTACACATCTACAGTTTTACTCACACATCTACAGTTTTACTTACACATCTACAGTTTTACTCATACATCTACAGTTTAACTCACACATCTACAGTTTTACTTACACATCTACAGTTTTACTTACACATCTACAGTTTTACTTACACATCTACAGTTTTACTCACACATCTACAGTTTTTCTTACACATCTACAGTTTTACTCATACATCTACAGTTTTACTCACACATCTACAGTTTTACTTACACATCTACAGTTTTACTTACACATCTACAGTTTTACTTACACATCTACAGTTTTACTCATACATCTACAGTTTTACTCACACATTACAGTTTTACTCATACATCTACAGTTTTACTCACACATCTACAGTTTTACTCATACATCTACAGTTTTACTCACACATCTACAGTTTTACTCACACATCTACAGTTTTACTTACACATCTACAGTTTTACTTACACATCTACAGTTTTACTCACACATCTACAGTTTTACTTACACATCTACAGTTTTACTTACACATCTACAGTTTTACTTACACATCTACAGTTTTACTTACACATCTACAGTTTTACTTACACATCTACAGTTTTACTTACACATCTACAGTCGCTGAGATTAAAGAGCTTCTATATCGAGACAGAATGACAAAAGCTATTGCTGCCCATCAAACAATGCATCATAAACTGGTCTTTCACACGGCGTTTCAAAACAGAAGTGGAAACTGATGATGATAATGATGTTGATCCGCAGTTTTAGTCTCATATCTACAGTTTTACTCCCATATCTACAGCTGTACTTAAAAATCTACAATATTACTTACACATCTACAGTAGAACTACTCACACATCTACAGAAGAACTACTCACACATCTACAGTAGAACTACTCACACATCTACAGAAGAACTACTCACACATCTACAGTAGAACTACTCATACATCTACAGAAGAACTACTCACACATCTACAGAAGAACTACTCACACATCTACAGTAGAACTACTCACACATCTACAGAAGAACTACTCACACATCTACAGTAGAACTACTCACACATCTACAGTAGAACTACTCACACATCTACAGTAGAACTACTCACACATCTACAGTAGAACTACTTACACATCTACAGAAGAACTACTCACACATCTACAGTAGAACTACTCACACATCTACAGTAGAACTACTCACACATCTACAGTAGAACTACTCACACATCTACAGTAGAACTACTCACACATCTACAGTAGAAATACTCACACATCTACAGAAGAACTACTCACACATCTACAGTAGAACTACTCACACATCTACAGAAGAACTACTCACACATCTACAGTAGAACTACTCACACATCTACAGAAGAACTACTCACACATCTACAGTAGAACTACTCACACATCTACAGAAGAACTACTCACACATCTACAGTAGAACTACTCACACATCTACAGAAGAACTACTCACACATCTACAGTAGAACTACTCACACATCTACAGTAGAACTACTCACACATCTACAGTAGAACTGCTCACACATCTACAGTAGAACTACTCACTCATCTACAGTAGAACTGCTCACACATCTACAGTAGAACTACTCACCCATCTACAGAAGAACTACTCACACATCTACAGTAGAACTACTCACAAATCTACAGTAGAACTATTCTCACATCTACAGTAGAACTACTCACACATCTACAGAAGAACTACTCACACATCTACAGAAGAACTACTCACACATCTACAGAAGAACTACTCACACATCTACAGAAGAACTACTCACACATCTACAGTAGAACTACTCACACATCTACAGAAGAACTACTCACACATCTACAGTAGAACTACTCACACATCTACAGAAGAACTACTCACACATCTACAGAAGAACTACTCACACATCTACAGTAGAACTACTCATACATCTACAGAAGAATTACTCATACATCTACAGAAGAACTACTCACACATCTACAGAAGAACTACTCACACATCTACAGAAGAACTACTCACACATCTACAGAAGAACTACTCACACGTCTACAGTAGAACTACTCACACATCTACAGAAGAACTACTCACACATCTACAGTAGAACTACTCATACATCTACAGAAGAACTACTCACACATCTACAGAAGAACTACTCACACATCTACAGTAGAACTACTCACACATCTACAGAAGAACTACTCACACATCTACAGTAGAACTACTCACACATCTACAGCTGTACTTCAACATTTACAGCAGTACTTACACATCTACAGTAAAACTACTCACACATCTACAGTGGAGCTGCTCACACACCTACAGAAGAACTACTCACACATCTACAGTTGTACTCACAAACCTACAGCTGTACTCAAACATCTACAGCAGTACTCACACTTCTACAGTAGAACTACTCACACATCTAAAATATAACTACTCACACATATACAGCTGTACTCAAACATCAACAGCAGTACTTACGAACCTATAGTAGAACTACTCACAGATCTACAGTAGAACTACTCACACATCTACAGAAGAACTACTCATACATCTACAGTAGAACTACTCACAGATCTACAGTAGAACTACTCACACATCTACAGAAGAACTACTCATACATCTACAGTAGAACTACTCATACATCTACAGAAGAACTACTCATACATCTACAGAAGAACTACTCACAGATCTACAGTAGAACTACTCACACATCTACAGAAGAACTACTCATACATCTACAGTAGAACTACTCACACGTCTACAGAAGAACTACTCACACAACTACAGAAGTGATACTCACACATCTACAGAAGAACTACTCACGCATCTACAGTAAAACTACTTAAACATCTACAGTTGAACTCACATATCAACAGTTGTGTTTCCACATCTGCAGTTGAACGCCTATATCTATAAATGTACTCATACCTCTACAATTGTATTCACACTTCTAAGGTTTTACGGCAATTTCTACTCTTGCACTCTCACGTCTACAGTTGTACTCCCATACCTACAGTTGTACTCACAAATCTACAGTTGTATCCCCACATCTATAGTTGAACTCCCATATTTGCAGCTGCACTCACATATCTATAGTAGTTATCCCACAAATACAGCTGTACTCACATATCTATAGTAGTTATCCCACATATACAGCTGTACTCACATCTGTATAGTAGTTATCCCACATATACAGCTGTACTCACATATCTATAGTAGCTATCCCACATATACAGCTGTACTCACATATTTATAGTAGCTATCCCACATATACAGCTGTACTCACATCTCTATAGTAGTTATCCCACATATACAGCTGCACTCACATCTCTATAGTAGTTATCCTACATATACACCTGCACTCACATATCTATAGTAGCTGTCCCACATATACAGCTGTACTCACATATCTATAGTAGTTATCCCACATATACAGCTGCACTCACATCTCTATAGTAGTTATCCCACATATACAGCTGCACTCACATCTCTATAGTAGTTATCCCACATATACAGCTGTACTCACATCTCTATAGTAGTTATCCCACATATACAGCTGTACTCACATCTCTATAGTAGTTATCCCACATATACATCTGTACTCACATATCTATAGTAGTTATCCCACATATACAGCTGTACTCACATATCTATAGTAGTTATCCCACATATACAGCTGTACTCACATCTCTATAGTAGTTATCCCACATATACAGCTGTACTCACATCTGTATAGTAGTTATCCCACATATACAGCTGTACTCACATATGTATAGTAGTTATCCCACATATACAGCTGTACTCACATCTGTATAGTAGTTATCCCACATATACAGCTGTACTCACATATCTATAGTAGCTATCCCACAAATACAGCTGCACTCACATATCTATAGTAGTTATCCCACATATACAGCTGTACTCACATATCTATAGTAGTTATCCCACATATACAGCTGTACTCACATCTCTATAGTAGTTATCCCACATATACAGCTGTACTCACATCTCTATAGTAGTTACCCCACATATACAGCTGTACTTACATATCTATAGTAGTTATCCCACATATACACCTGCACTCACATATCTGTAGTAGTTATCCCACATATACAGCCGTACTCACATGTCAATAGTAGTTATCCCACATATACAGCTGCACTCACATATCTATAGTAGTTATCCTACATATACAGCTATACTCACATATCTATAGTAGTTATCCCACATATACAGCTGTACTCACATCTCTATAGTAGTTATCCCACATATACAGCTGCACTCACATATCTATAGTAGTTATCCCACAAATACAGCTGCACTCACATATCTATAGTAGTTATCCCACATATACAGCTGTACTCACATATCTATAATGAATTCCAGAGAAATATGACTAAAAAGCTCAACAAAATAGGAAAAAGGAAAACGTGCACAAAACAACACAACGTAACGTTTCGACCGGGCGGCCTTTTTCAAACAGACTAATCCATGAGCGTCTTCCTACTGAACCATTCCCACGGCCAATCCATGATCGTCTTCCTACTGAACCATTCCCACGGCCAATCCATGATCGTCTTCTTACCGAACCATTTCCACGGTCAATCTATGATCGACTTTCCACAGACCTATTCCCATGGTCAATTCATGATCGACTTCCCACTAACCCATTCACACGGTCAGCTCGGTAAGTCTACAAAATCACGCATTCTCAATTCCTGATCATCAATCAACTCACTCTTGTTCACGATTAACTAATACTGATCCATTCCCACGGTCAACTGGTGATCGACAACCTATTCATCCGTTCTCATTGTCAACTGGGGATCGATAACCCATTCTCACGGTCAGCTGGTGATCGACAACTCATTCCCACGGTCAACTGGTGATCGATAACTCATTCACCCATTCTCACGGTCAACTGGTGATCGACAACCCATTTTCACGGTCAACTGGTGATCGACAACCCATTGTCAACTGGTGATCGACAACCCATTCTCACGGTCAACTGGTGATCGACAACCCATTCTTACGGTCAACTAGTGATCGACAACTCATTCTCTCGGTCAACTGCTGATCGACAACTCATTCTCTCGGTCAACTGCTGATCGACAACTCATTCCCTCGGTCAACTGCTGATCGACAACTCATTCTCTCGGTCCACTGCTGATCGACAACTCATTCTCTCGGTCAACTGCTGATCGACAACTCATTCCCTCGGTCAACTGCTGATCGACAACTCATTCTCTCGGTCCACTGCTGATCGACAACTCATTCTCTCGGTCCACTGCTGATCGACAACTCATTCCCTCGGTCAACTGCTGATCGACAACCCATTCATCCATTCTCACGGTAAACTGGTGATCGACAACTCATTTATCCATTGTCATGATCAACTGGTGATCGACTACCCATTTATCCATTCTCATGATCAACTGGTGATCGACAACCCATTTATCCATTCTCATGATCAACTGGTGATCGACAACCCATTTATCCATTCTCATGATCAACTGGTGATCGACAACCCATTTATCCATTCTCATGATCAACTGGTGATCGACAACCCATTTATCCATTCTCATGATCAACTGGTGATCGACTACCCATTTATCCATTCTCATGATCAACTGGTGATCGACAACTCATTCATCCATTGTCACGGTCAATTGGTGATCGACAACCCATTCTCACGGTCAACTGGTTATTGACAACCCATTTATCCATTCTCTCGGTCAACTGCTGATCGACAACTCATTTATCCATTCTCATGATCAACTGGTGATCGACAACTCATTTATCCATTCTCATGATCAACTGGTGATCGACAACCCATTTATCCATTCTCAAGATCAACTGGTGATCGACAACTCATTTATCCATTCTCATGATCAACTGGTGATCGACAACCCATTTATCCATTCTCATGATCAAATGGTGATCGACAACTCATTTATCCATTCTCATGATCAACTGGTGATCGACAACTCATTTATCCATTCTCAAGATCAACTGGTGATCGACCACTCATTTATCCATTCTCATGATCAACTGGTGATCGACAACCCATGTATCCATTCTCATGATCAACTGGTGATCGACAACCCATTTATCTATTCTCATGATCAACTGGTGATCGACAACCCATTTATCCATTCTCATGATCAACTGGTGATCGACAACTCATTCATCCATTGTCACGGTCAATTGGTGATCGACAACCCATTCTCACGGTCAACTGGTGATCGACAACTCATTTATCCATTCTCATGGTAAACTGGTGATCGACAACTCATTTATCCATTCTCACGGTCAACTGGTGATCGACAACCCATTTATCCATTCTCATGATCAACTGGTGATCGGCAGCCCATTTACCCATTCTCATGATGCAATGGTGATTGACAACCTATTTATCCATTCTCATGGTCAACTTGTGATCGACAACCCATTTATCCATTTTTAGGGTCAACGGGTTTTCTACTACTCACTGAGGCATTGACGTGATCAGCTCGTGATCGATAACCCACACACCTATTCCAGCGGACACCACCTGATCGACAACCCATTCATCCATTATTATGGACAACAGCGATCGACCACCCACTGGCCCATTCTTACTTTCAGCTCGTGAACAGCGACCATCTTACCCATTCTCATGATCAACTCATGATCGGTCTAGCACTCACCCATTCTTATGATCAACTCATGATCGGGTTAGCACTAATCCTCTCACGATCAACTCTTTTTTTTTTTGGACCTCGCACCTATCCATTCTCACGATCAACTTTTATTTTTGGGGGGAGGGGGGGGGGGACCTCGCACCTATCCATTCTCACGATCAACTCTTTTTTTTTTGGGGGGGGGGACCTCGCACCTATCCATTCTCGTGATCAACTCTTTTTTTTTTTGGTGGGGGGGGGGGGGGGGGAGACTCGCACCTATCCATTCTCACGATCAACTCTTTTTTTTTTTGGGGGGGGGGGGGGACCTCGCACCTATCCATTCTCACGATCAACTCTTTTTTTTTGGAGGGGGGGGGGGGGAACCTCGCACCTATCCATTCTCACGGTCAACTCTTTTTTTTTTTTTGAAGGGGACCTTGCACCTATCCATTCTCACGATCAACTCTTTTTTGGGGGGGGGCGGGGGGCGGTGGGGACGTCGCACTTATCCATCCTCACGGTCAGCTCGCAGTCGACAATCTACGCACCCGTTATGTAGATGTGTGGTATACCGGTAGATATCTGAGTGTATCTGTAGATCTGTAGGTATATCTATAGATGTGCGAGCGTATGTGTAGATGGGAGGTATATATTTACAGATGTGTAAGTATATTTGTAGGAGTGTGAGTATATGTGTATGTTATTCGTAAATGTGTGAGTATATTTATAAATGTGTGGGAATATCTATAGATATGTGAGTTTATGTGTAGCTGTTTGGCTATATTTGTAGATGTGTGGCTAAATTTGTAGATGTGTGGCTATTTTTGTAGATGTAGGAGTTTGTGCAGATGTATGGCTATAATTGCAGATGTGTCGGTACAGCTAAGTGTAGATTGGTGTTTAAAAAAAAAATCAGGCAAATCTATCTGCCACAAAGGTGGGATTTAGAGTTGCACGGTTTTCCCCGTCCCTTTGATCCAGCTGCAGGCAGTCGAACCACAGAGAAATCATTATCATCATCATGTGTCAAGTCTTCTGGTCTCGTTGACAATCGTACAACGTGTTCTTTAACTAGTCACAGGTGCAAGTCGAAAGAATCGACTTCATTCCATCGGGGTTGAACCCAAATGGCTTGGTCGCTCTCCGCAGAAAGGCTCGCCGCAGGTAAAGAGCGTCACACAAAGCACAAACTCCGTAATTCCGGCGATGATCCACGAAATGCACTCGTAAACTGAATGGCGCAGCCAGGAAACGAATCCAGGACATCCAAAGCGCGGGGTAAACAGCTTTACCACATCGCCACAGATACCGCCTATAGGGTGTTGTCTCTTGTCATTAACCTGAGGTAGGTGAGAAAATGTGGACACAGACGGTAAACAGCCTGACCAAAGAGACCGCCTATAGGGTGTTGTCTCTTGTCATTAACCTGAGGTAGGTGAGAAAATGTGGACACAGACAGTAAACAGCTTCTGTGAGCAGCTGACGCGACAAGGCAATAAGTCAAATGTTGCTAATCCCTACAGCAATAAACGTTGCATCTCTGTTTCTGAAGGTGAGAAACTGTTCTAGTTGTTTTGTACAAAGTGTCGGCACAAGTGAACAATAAATGACGTCGGTGGGTGAGACAGAGACACGGAGATATCCGAGGAACAAGCAAACCAGCAATCTGTCACACGCTAGAGAGATTATAGAGCTCAAGCCAGAACATCAATATGGACTCTTATTTGAGCAAAACAGCGATTAACGGGATAAGGACGTCTCGGGGTTACAGGGACACTTAACAAACTGATGTCAATAGGAGGATAAGGATGGTGATGCTGTTGGTGTTGAAGATGAGGATGATGATGCTGACGAGGAGGATGATAGTAATGATTACAATAATGATACTGATGAAAATGCAGCTGCTGATGCTCTTGAAGATAACGGTGCTGGTGTTGTTGTTGATGATGATGAGGATGATGACGGTGGTAATGATGATAAAGATTTTGATGGTGATGATGACGAAGATGATGCTGACCATGATGTCAGTGATACAACTAATGATGATGATGCTCATGGTGACAGTGTTGATGACGTTTATGCTGCTGCTGCTGCTGATGATGATGATGATGATGACAATGGTAATGCTGATGATGATGCTGGCAGTGATGGTGGCGGTGATGATGATTCTGACAGTAATTTTGGTGGTAATGATGATGCTGACAGTGATTGTGGCGATGAGGATGCTGACATTGATAGTGGCTGTGATGATGATGCTGACAGTGATGGTGTCGGTGATGATGAAGCTGACAGTGATGGTGGTGATAATGATGATGACAGTGATGGTGGCTGTGATGATGATGCTGACAGTGATGGTGGTGATGATGAAGCTGACAGTGATGGTGGCGGTGATGATGATGCTGACAGTGATGGTGGCGGTGATGATGATGCTGACAGTGATGGTGGCGGTGATGATGATGCTGGCAGTGATGGTGTCGGTGATGATGATGCTGACAGTGATGGTGGCGGTAATGATGATGCTGACAGTGATGGTGGTGATAATGATGACGCTGACAGTGATGGTGGTGATAATGATGCTGACAGTGATGGTGGTAATGATGATGGTGACAGTGATAGTGGCCTTGATGATGATGCTGACAGTGATAGTGGCGGTTATGATGATGGTGACAGTGATGGTGGCGGTGATGATGATGCTGACAGTGATGGTGGCGGTGATGATGATGCTGACATTGATGGTGGCTGTGATGATGATGCTGACAGTGATGGTGTCGGTGATGATGAAGCTGACAGTGATGGTGGTGATAATGATGATGACAGTGATGGTGGCGGTGATGATGAAGCTGACAGTGATGGTGGTGATAATGATGATGACAGTGATGGTGGCGGTGATGATGATGCTGACAGTGATGGTGGTGATGATGATGCTGACAGTGATAGTGGCGGTAATGATGATGCTAACAGTAATTTTGGCGGTTATGATGATGCTGACAGTGATGGTGGCGGTGATGATGATGCTGACAGTGATGGTGGCGGTGATGATGATGCTGACAGTGATGGTGACTGTGATGATGATGCTGACAGTGATAGTGGCGGTTATGATGATGGTGGCGGTGATGATGATGCTGAAAGTGACGGTGCCGGTGATGATGATGGTGACAGTGATAGTGGCGTTTATGATGATGCTGACGGTGATGGTGGCGGTGATGATGATGCTGAAAGTGATAGTGGCGGTGATGATGATGCTGACAGTGATAGTGGTGATGATGAAGCTGACAGTGATGGTGGCTGTGATGATGCTGACAGTGATGGTGGCGGTGATGATGATGCTGACAGTAATTTTGGCGGTTATGATGATGCTGACAGTGATGGTGGTGGTTATGATGATGCTGACAGTGATGGTGGCTGTGATGATGATGCTGACAGTGATGGTGGCGGTGATGATGATGCTGACAGTGATAGTGGCGGTGATGATGATGCTGACAGTGATGGTGGCGGTGATGATGATGATGACAGTGATGGTGGCGGTGATGATGATGCTGGCAGTGATGGTGTCGGTGATGATGATGCTGACAGTGATGGTGGCGGTAATGATGATGCTGACAGTGATGGTGGTGATAATGATGACGCTGACAGTGATGGTGGTGATAATGATGCTGACAGTGATGGTGGTAATGATGATGGTGACAGTGATAGTGGCCTTGATGATGATGCTGACAGTGATAGTGGCGGTTATGATGATGGTGACAGTGATGGTGGCGGTGATGATGATGCTGACAGTGATGGTGGCGGTGATGATGATGCTGACAGTGATGGTGACTGTGATGATGATGCTGACAGTGATTGTGGCTATGAGGATGCTGACATTGATGGTGGCTGTGATGATGATGCTGACAGTGATGGTGTCGGTGATGATGAAGCTGACAGTGATGGTGGTGATAATGATGATGACAGTGATGGTGGCGGTGATGATGATGCTGACAGTGATGGTGGTGATGATGATGCTGACAGTGATAGTGGCGGTAATGATGATGCTAACAGTAATTTTGGCGGTTATGATGATGCTGACAGTGATGGTGGCGGTGATGATGATGCTGACAGTGATGGTGACTGTGATGATGATGCTGACAGTGATAGTGGCGGTTATGATGATGGTGACGGTGATGGTGGCGGTGATGATGATGCTGAAAGTGACGGTGCCGGTGATGATGATGGTGACAGTGATAGTGGCGTTTATGATGATGCTGACGGTGATGGTGGCGGTGATGATGATGCTGAAAGTGATAGTGGCGGTGATGATGATGCTGACAGTGATAGTGGTGATGATGAAGCTGACAGTGATGGTGGCTGTGATGATGCTGACAGTGATGGTGGCGGTGATGATGATGCTGACAGTAATTTTGGCGGTTATGATGATGCTGACAGTGATGGTGGTGGTTATGATGATGCTGACAGTGATGGTGGCTGTGATGATGATGCTGACAGTGATGGTGGCGGTGATGATGATGCTGACAGTGATAGTGGCGGTGATGATGATGCTGACAGTGATGGTGGCGGTGATGATGATGATGACTGTAATGGTGGCTATGATGATGATAACAGTGATGGTGGCGGTGATGATGATGCTGACAGTGATAGTGGCGGTGATGATGATGCTGACAGTGATAGTGGCGGTGATGATGATGCTGACAGTGATAGTGGCGGTGATGATGTTGCTGACAGTGATGGTGGCGGTGATGATGATGCTGACAGTGATGGTGGCTATGATGATGATGACAGTGATGGTGGCGGTGATGATGATGCTGACAGTGATGGTGGCTATGATGATGATGATAGTGATGATGGCTATGATGATGATGACAGTGATGGTGGCTAGAATGATGCTGATGATGATGCTGGCAATGATGGTGGTTATGATGATGATGCTGACAGTGATGGTGGCTGTGATGGTGGCTGTGATGATGATGCTGACAGTGATAGTGGCTGTGATGATGATGCTGACAGTGATTGTGGCTGTGATGATGAAGCTGACAGTGATGGTGGTGATAATGATGCTGACAGTGATGGTGGCGGTTATGATGATGCTGACAGTGATGGTGGCTGTGATGATGAAGCTGACAGTGATGGTGGTGATAACGATGATGACAGTGATTGTGGCGGTGATGATGATGCTGACAGTGATGGTGGTGATGATGATGCTGACAGTGATGGTGGCGGTGATGATGATGCTGACAGTGATGGTGGCGGTGATGATGATGCTGGCAGTGATGGTGTCGGTGATGATGATGCTGACAGTGATGGTGGCGGGGATGATGATGCTGACAGTGATGGTGGCGGTGATGATGATGCTGACAGTGATGGTGGTGATAATGATGATGCTGACAGAGATGGTTGTGATAATGATGCTGACAGTGATGGTGGTGATAATAATGCTGACAGTGATGGTGGCGGTGATGATGCTGACAGTGATGGTGGCGGTAATGATGATGCTGACAGTGATGGTGGCGGTGATGATGATGCTGACAGTGATGGTGGCTGTGATAATGATGCTGACAGTGATGGTGGCAGTGATGATGATGCTGACAGTGATGGTGGCAGTGATGATGATGGTGACAGTGATAGTGGCGGTGATGATGATGCTGACAGTAATTTTGGCGGTTATGATGATGCTGACAGTGATGGTGGCGGTGATGATGATGCTGACAGTGATGGTGGCGGTGATAATGATGCTGACAGTGATGATGGCTGTGATGATGATGCTGACAGTGATAGTGGCGGTTATGATGATGGTGACGGTGATGGTGGCGGTGATGATGATGCTGACAGTGATATTGGCGGTGATGATGATGCTGACAGTGATAGTGGTGATGATGAAGCTGACAGTGATGGTGGCTGTGATGATGCTGACAGTGATGGTGGCGGTGATGATGATGCTGACAGTAATTTTGGCGGTTATGATGATGCTGACAGTGATGGTGGTGGTTATGATGATGCTGACAGTGATGGTGGCGGTGATGATGATGCTGACAGTGATGGTGGCGGTGATGATGATGCTGACAGTGATGGTGACTGTGATGATGATGCTGACAGTGATAGTGGCGGTTATGATGATGGTGGCGGTGATGATGATGCTGAAAGTGACGGTGCCGGTGTTGATGATGGTGACAGTGATAGTGGCGTTTATGATAATGCTGACGGTGATGGTGGCGGTGATGATGATGCTGAAAGTGATAGTGGCGGTGATGATGATGCTGACGGTGATGATGAAAGCTGACAGTGATGCTGTGGATGGTGATGATGGTGGCGGTGATGATGATGCTGATGCTGACAGTGATGATTTGGCGGTGATGATGATGCTGACAGTGATGGTGGCGGTTATGATGATGCTGACAGTGATGGTGGTGGTGATGATGATGCTGACAGTGATGGTGGCGGTGATGATGATGCTGACAGTGATGGTGGCGGTGATGATGATGCTGACAGTGATGGTGGCGGTGATGATGATGATGATGCTGACGGTGATGATGGTGGTGATGGTGGCGGTGATGATGCTGACAGTGACAGTGATGGTGGCGTGTGATGATGATGCTGACAGTGATGGTGGTCGGTGATGATGATGCTGACAGTGATGGTGGCGGTGATGATGATGCTGACAGTGATGGTGGCGGTGATGATGATGATGCTGATGATGCAGTGATGGTGGCGGTGATGATGATGCTGACAGTGATTGTGGCTGATGTGATGCTGGTGATGGTGGGAGCTGTGATGATGATGCTGACAGTGATAGTGTCCTTGGCGATGATGATGCTGACAGTGATGGTGGTGATGATGATGCTGACAGTGATGGTGGCGATGATGATGATGCTGACAGTGATGGTGGTGGTGATGATGATGCTGACAGTGATGGTGTGGTGATAGTGATGATGATGCTGACAGTGATGGTGGCGGTGATGATGATGCTGACAGTGTGTGGTAGTGATGATGCTGACAGTGATGGTGATGGTGATGATGATGCTGACAGTGATGGTGGCGGTGATGATGATGCTGACAGTGATGGTGGCGGTGATGATGATGCTGACAGTGATGGTGACGGTGATGATGATGCTGACAGTGATGGTGGCGGTGATGATGATGCTGACAGTGATGGTGGTGGCGGGTGATGATGATGCTGACAGTGATGGTGGCGGTGATGATGATGCTGGTGATGATGATGCTGACAGTGATGGTGGCTGTGATGATGATGCTGACAGTGATGGTGGCGGTGATGATGATGCTGACAGTGATGGTGGCGGTGATGATGATGATGACAGTGATTGGCGGTGATGATGATGCTGACAGTGATGGTGGCGGTGATGATGATGCTGACAGTGATAGTGGCGGTGATGATGATGCTGACAGTTGATTTGGCGGTTATGATGATGCTGACAGTGATGGTGGCGGTGATGATGATGCTGACAGTGATGGTGACTGTGATGATGATGCTGACAGTGATAGTGGCGGTGATGATGATGGTGACATGTGGCGGTATGATGATGCTGAAAGTGGCGTGATGATGATGACAGTGATGCGTGACGGGTGATGGTGGCGGTGATGATGATGCTGAAAGTGATAGTGGCGGTGATGATGATGCTGACAGTGATAGTGGTGATGATGAAGCTGACAGTGATGGTGGCTGTGATGATGCTGACAGTGATGGTGGCGGTGATGATGATGCTGACAGTAATTTTGGCGGTTATGATGATGCTGACAGTGATGGTGGTGGTTATGATGATGCTGACAGTGATGGTGGCTGTGATGATGATGCTGACAGTGATGGTGGCGGTGATGATGATGCTGACAGTGATAGTGGCGGTGATGATGATGCTGACAGTGATGGTGGCGGTGATGATGATGATGACTGTAATGGTGGCTATGATGATGATAACAGTGATGGTGGCGGTGATGATGATGCTGACAGTGATAGTGGCGGTGATGATGATGCTGACAGTGATAGTGGCGGTGATGATGATGCTGACAGTGATAGTGGCGGTGATGATGTTGCTGACAGTGATGGTGGCGGTGATGATGATGCTGACAGTGATGGTGGCTATGATGATGATGACAGTGATGGTGGCGGTGATGATGATGCTGACAGTGATGGTGGCTATGATGATGATGATAGTGATGATGGCTATGATGATGATGACAGTGATGGTGGCTAGAATGATGCTGATGATGATGCTGGCAATGATGGTGGTTATGATGATGATGCTGACAGTGATGGTGGCTGTGATGGTGGCTGTGATGATGATGCTGACAGTGATGGTGGCTGTGATGATGATGCTGACAGTGATGGTGGCTGTGATGATGAAGCTGACAGTGATGGTGGTGATAATGATGCTGACAGTGATGGTGGCGGTTATGATGATGCTGACAGTGATGGTGGCTGTGATGATGAAGCTGACAGTGATGGTGGTGATAACGATGATGACAGTGATTGTGGCGGTGATGATGATGCTGACAGTGATGGTGGTGATGATGATGCTGACAGTGATGGTGGCGGTGATGATGATGCTGACAGTGATGGTGGCGGTGATGATGATGCTGGCAGTGATGGTGTCGGTGATGATGATGCTGACAGTGATGGTGGCGGGGATGATGATGCTGACAGTGATGGTGGCGGTGATGATGATGCTGACAGTGATGGTGGTGATAATGATGATGCTGACAGAGATGGTTGTGATAATGATGCTGACAGTGATGGTGGTGATAATAATGCTGACAGTGATGGTGGCGGTGATGATGCTGACAGTGATGGTGGCGGTAATGATGATGCTGACAGTGATGGTGGCGGTGATGATGATGCTGACAGTGATGGTGGCTGTGATAATGATGCTGACAGTGATGGTGGCAGTGATGATGATGCTGACAGTGATGGTGGCAGTGATGATGATGGTGACAGTGATAGTGGCGGTGATGATGATGCTGACAGTAATTTTGGCGGTTATGATGATGCTGACAGTGATGGTGGCGGTGATGATGATGCTGACAGTGATGGTGGCGGTGATAATGATGCTGACAGTGATGATGGCTGTGATGATGATGCTGACAGTGATAGTGGCGGTTATGATGATGGTGACGGTGATGGTGGCGGTGATGATGATGCTGACAGTGATATTGGCGGTGATGATGATGGTGACAGTGATAGTGGCGGTTATGATGATGCTGACAGTGATAGTGGTGATGATGATGCTGACAGTGATGGTGGCTGTGATGATGCTGACAGTGATGGTGGCGGTGATGATGATGCTGACAGTGATGGTGGCGGTGATGACGATGATGACAGTGATGGTGGCGGTGATGATGATGGTGACGGTGATAGTGGCGGTGATGATGATGCTGACAGTGATAGTGGCGGTGATGATAATGCTGACAGTGATAGTGGTGATGATGATGCTGACAGTGATGGTGGCTGTGATAATGCTGACAGTGATGGTGGCGGTGATGATGATGCTGACAGTGATGGTGGCGGTTATGATGATGCTGACAGTGATGGTGGCGGTTATGATGATGCTGACAGTGATGGTGGCTGTGATGATGATGCTGACAGTGATGGTGGCGGTGATGATGATGCTGACAGTAATTTTGGCGGTGATGATGATGCTGACAGTGATGGTGGCGGTGATGATGATGCTGACAGTGATAGTGGCGGTGATGATGATGCTGACAGTGATGGTGGCGGTAATGATGATGCTGACAGTGATGGTGGCTATGATGATGATGATGCTGACAGTGATGGTGGCGGTGATGATGATGCTGACAGTGATGGTGGCTATGATGATGATGACAGTGATGGTGGCGGTGATGATGATGCTGACAGTGATATTGGCGGTGATGATGATGCTGACAGTGATAGTGGCGGTGATGATGATGCTGACAGTGATAGTGGCGGTGATGATGTTGCTGACAGTGATTGTGGCGGTGATGATGATGCTGACAGTGATAGTGGCGGTGATGATGATGCTGACAGTGATAGTGGCGGTGATGATGATGTTGACAGTGATAGTGGCGGTGATGATGTTGCTGACAGTGATGGTGGCGATGATTATGATGCTGGCAGTGATGGTGGCTATGATGATGCTGACAGTGATGGTGGCTGTAATGATGATGCTGACAGAGATGGTGGCTGTGATGATGATGCTGACAGTGATGGTGGCTGTGATGATGATGCTGACAGTAATGGTGGCTGTGATGATGATGCTGACAGTGATGGTGGCTGTGATGATGATGCTGACAGTGCTGGTGGCTGTGATGATGATGCTGACAGTGCTGGTGGCTGTGATGAGGATGCTGACAGTGATGGTGGCTGTGATGGTGGCTGTGATGATGATGCTGACGGTGATGGTGGTGATGATGATGCTGACAGTGATGGTGGTGATGATGACGCTGACAGTGATGGTGGCCGGTATGATGATGATGGTGGCAGTGATGGTGTCGGTGATGGCGGCGGTGATGGTGGCGGTGATGGCGGCGGTGATGGTGGCGGTGATGGTGGCGGTGATGATGGCGGTGATGATGATGGTGGCGGTGATGTTGGCGGTGATGATGATGGTGTCGGTGATGGTGGCGGTGATGGTGGCGGTAATGATGGCGGTAATGATGATGGTGGCGGTGATGGCGGCGGTGATGATGGCGGTAATGATGATGGTGTCGGTGATGGCGGCGGTGATGGTGGCGGTGATGATGATGGTGGCGGTGATGATGATGGTGGCGGTGATGTTAGCGGTGATGATGATGGTGGCGGTGATGGTGGCGGGTACTGATGATGGTGGCGGTGATGATGATGGTGGCGGTGATGTTGGCGGTGATGATGGCAGTGATGGTGGCGGTGTTGATGGCGGTGATTATGATGGTTGCGGTGATGATGATGGTAGCGGTGATGATGGTGGTGGCGGTGATTATGATGGTGGCGGTGATGATCGCGGTGATGATGATGGTTGCGGTGATGATGATGGTGGCTGTGATGATGATAGTGGCGGTGATGATGATGATGGTGGCTGTGATGATGATGATGGCGGTGATGTTGGCGGTGATGATGGCGGTGATGATGTCGGTGATGGTGGCGGTGATGATGATGGTGGCGGTGATGATGTTGTCGGTGATGGTGGCGGTGATGGTGGCGGTGATGATGATGGTGGCGGTGATGATGATTGTGGCGGTGATGATGATGGTGGCGGTAATGATGATGGTGGCGGTGATGATGATGGTGGCGGTGATGATGATGGTGGCGGTGATGGTGATGGTGGCGGTGATGGTGATGGTGGCGGTAATGATGATGGTGGCGGTGATGATGATGGTGGCGGTGATGATGATGGTGGCGGTGATGATGATGGTGGCGGTGATGATGATGGTGGCGGTGATGGTGGCGGTTATGGTGGCGGTGATTATGATGGTGGCGGTGATGGTGATGGTGATGGTGGCGGTGATGATGGTGGTGGCGGTGATGATGATGGTGGCGGTGATGGTGGCGGTGATGATGATGGTGGCGTTGATGATGATGGTGGCAGTCATGGTGGCGGTGATGATGATGCTGACAGTGATGGTGGCGGGGATGATGATGCTGACAGTGATAGTGGCGGTAATGATGATGACAGTGATGGTGGCGGTAATGATGATGCTGCTGAAAACATATTTAACACTGTCTACTTTATGTTGTACTCTACTGATTATTTCAATAGATCACAATTACCATTTTCTAATTTATGTTGTACTCGACTTATCATTTCAATAGACCACAAACTACGACTTTATTGTTAATGTTATAGTATAATTATTATTTTAATAGAACACACATGTGTCATGGTATAGGTTCTTTTACACTCGACTTAACCTTTGAAAAGAGAAGACTTCAGCACTATCTAGTTTATGTTCTACTTGACTTACCACTTCACTTGACAGCGCCAAACATTTCAGACGTCCATGAGCGCCGCCGATCTTGCCAATGGAGAATCTGTTGACATCCAATGTGAGCACTAACGGCAGACATCGAATCTGCGCAGTTACGGCAACAGCTGTTGTTGACGACTTGTACCTGAGACGTCGCAAATACAATATTGCTTATTTATTTCGTCATTGTCCCCGAGTGTCTTAAGTCAGCTTTTATTTAAGCCTCCAATATCATCTATTGCGCACATTTACGTCAGAAAACAAAGAGATGTTCTCACTTTTACAACAATATTTGTCCCCAGATTTGTACCTGGATTACAAGAGCGGTTGTCACCTCTGTCAAACTCGACAAAAGTAAAGTCACAATGGCACTCACGGGAAACACCTTTGGTCTATAAAACATAGACATTTACCAATGTTTTCTCATCACATCCAGTGAACCTTCCAAAGCATTACGTTGTCGTCGACTGAGATACTTCTGACCTGCCAAGGTAATACAATCGCCACAGCATCATCTTCATCATCTTCTCACCACAATCATGATCATCATCGCCATCGTCAGTGTGCTATCATCATGCGGTCATCAGCATTGTTTCGTCACCATCCTCATCTTTTTTATTATAATGATTTCTTCGACTTCTTCTTTGGAGACGCTAAATAGTTTCACAAAAATGTCCTTTCACCGCAAATTGAAAGAATAGAAAACAGATACCACCAAAAGCTGCAACAACTCACTCAGTCGTGTTTTCAGGCTGTCGGAACCGATTTAGTTTTCACTCGATTGGCGCTATGTTAGCTCTCTGGTGTGTGTATTGTTGGTAGCTTTTCGTCTTTCCAGGCGATAGTGTTGTATTGTGATATGAGGAGGCGGGGACACACAGCCCATGGCGAGAGCGGTTCTGACTAGCGAGATCCACTCGTGCCGAGACCAATTGTGGCCAAGGATGAAATTCATCCTCTCCATAGCAGCCTGGGCCTGGGAAGTATTGTAGGGACTATGTACTGGTCGCAGATCTCGATCCCTTGCTCAACCTGCATTGTTTACTTACTCTAAAGGAAAGGGAACACTAGTACGATTAGAACAAAACATGAAGCTTCCATATCAGAGGAGCAGTCCTCTAGTTGCCTGCCTGTCGGAGCTTACCTCCTAGACCAGCTAACAACCAAGGCAAAAGGCCTGGTCTGCTCTACCATAGCCTAAAGTTTTCAGGTCGCATTTCTGCTTCCTATGATAAGGCTAGTATCCTCCTCAATGCGCTCCTGGCTCCGAAGTCGTTAGCACAATATAGAAAATCGGCTATATGATACTAGACTTATTGTTTATATCAAGCATATGCACAGGCTTCGTCTAAGTAGTTCACCATATAGAAGAAAATCGTACTATGTATAGAACTAAAAGAGAACTCCTAAAACGGTACAGGTACTTCCTCCCAGTTGTATCGTTGTCTATCTCTTGTATACTTGACTGTTTGTTTTTATGAGAGTGGCAGAAATATTGCAATTGTCGTTTATTAACAAATCTTTTTCAAAGTGGCGTCATGACAGAAATATTTCATTTACAGTTTTGAAAAATTAAAAAATTGTTAGGTGGTCTGCACAAACGCATTTCTCAAAAAGTGAGGACATTTGAAGCAGTGAGGCGTGGCGTTTGGGAAGAATGGCAGCATGTCGTCAAAACAGGCGATAACAAAATAGTCAAGATACTGAGAGCTTCAGCTGGGACAAGACTCGACATCAAACCTTCACGT
This sequence comes from Candidula unifasciata, assembly GCA_905116865.2. Classification (NCBI taxonomy): domain Eukaryota; kingdom Metazoa; phylum Mollusca; class Gastropoda; order Stylommatophora; family Geomitridae; genus Candidula; species Candidula unifasciata. The sequence goes on along the minus strand of CAJHNH020002367.1, from coordinate 1,243,871 downwards.
AAACAACATGAAATGGGAATATCAAAGAAAAAGTAATTTTGTAGTGAATTACTGGCTAGAAAGAGACGGTCAACAAAATATAATTGTGGAAAGTTTAAACAGCTGGTTTAAAATGTAATATAAGCAACACCGCCTTGGCGAAAATATCCAATAATCGTGAGACTGTAGGAGATGATCGCTGCGGCCTGCTCTAGACCAGGCCGAGGCAGAAGATAAACACGGTGTTTACATTTAATGAATGATTTATATCTAGATAAACACGGTGTTTACATTTAATGAATGATTTATATCTGAGATAGATTTCTTACAAATCACTAAAGTGCTTTATTTTGATTTTCTTCCAACAGATGCGTTCCCTGTGCATTGCAATGTTGCTGGTGGCTGCCGCCTTCATGTCTGCCGAGGCTGGCGGTGGTGGTCTTAATTTAGGTGAAATCGCGGGTACCGTTGTTGGTCTTGTTAAAGACGTCGAAGATAATGTCCTGGATCTTGCTAATGACCTTGTTGGATTTCTTCCCCCTATAGTAAATGGAATAGCTAAAATTGTCGTCGATCTAAAGGACAACTTGGTACAAGTTGTTGGCGGTTTAGTGGGGGGTATCTTGTGTCTGGTGTCCACACCAGCCACACTCACTACAGTAGAACACAGTCAGCTCTCTCCTATCTGACAGCCACACTCACTCACAGTCAGCTCTACACACTCACTAGAAACACAGTCAGCTCTCCTATCTGACAGCTCACTACAGAGAACACAGTCAGCTCTCTATCTGACAGCCACACTCACTACAGTCTCAGCTCTCCTATCTGACAGCCACACTCACTACAGTAGAACACAGTCAGCTCTCCTATCTGACAGCTGACTACAGTAGAACACAGTCACTCTCCTACAGACAGAACACTACAGAACACAGTCAGCTCTCCTGTCTGACAGCTACACTCACTACAGTAGAACACAGTCAGCTCTCCTATCTGACAGCCACACTCACTACAGTAGAACACAGTCAGCTCTCCTATCTGACAGCCACACTCACTACAGTAGAACACAGTCAGCTCTCCTATCTGACAGCCACACTCACTACAGTAGAACACAGTCAGCTCTCCTATCTGACAGCCACACTCACTACAGTAGAACACAGTCAGCTCTCCTATCTGACAGCCACACTCACTACAGTAGAACACAGTCAGCTCTCCTATCTGACAGCCACACTCACTACAGTAGAACACAGTCAGCTCTCCTATCTGACAGCTACACTCACTACAGTAGAACACAGTCAGCTCTCCTATCTGACAGCCACACTCACTACATTAGAACACAGTCAGCTCTCCTATCTGACAGCCACACTCACTACAGTAGAACACAGTCAGCTCTCCTATCTGACAGCCACACTCACTACAGTAGAACACAGTCAGCTCTCCTATCTGACAGCCACACTCACTACAGTAGAACACAGTCAGCTCTCCTATCTGACAGCCACACTCACTACAGTAGAACACAGTCAGCTCTCCTATCTGACAGCCACACTCACTACAGTAGAACACAGTCAGCTCTCCTATCTGACAGCCACACTCACTACAGTAGAACACAGTCAGCTCTCCTATCTGACAGCCACACTCACTACAGTAGAACACAGTCAGCTCTCCTATCTGACAGCCACACTCACTACAGTAGAACACAGTCAGCTCTCCTATCTGACAGCCACACTCACTACAGTAGAACACAGTCAGCTCTCCTATCTGACAGCCACACTCACTACAGTAGAACACAGTCAGCTCTCCTTTCTGACAGCCACACTCACTACAGTAGAACACAGTCAGCTCTCCTATCTGACAGCCACACTCACTACAGTAGAACAGAGTCAGCTCTCCTATCTGGTAATCTGGTAATCTGGTAATCCTAGTTTCAGCTTCATAGCAAACGGGTCACCCCACACATGCTCCGCTCCTGTGCCAACGAAAAACAAACGCAGCTCACAGTGTCACGCCATGCACTCAACTCAGAAGCTGGGCGACGAAACTACATCCTTCCAGTTTACAAATGGAGCAAAAATGCAACGGCCACCGTCTGGAAAAATATTTGCCACGGCTTAAAAAAAAAAAAAAAAAAGTGGCCGTACCTAGCGTCCATTTTGACAGCCGGAAGAATTATATGAGGGTTAATAAACGGTCACCCCTAGCAGACCACCCTCATTATTAGCTGGGGAAGGGACTTAGGACATTACATCCACCAGCAGGCGTCGCCCCTACAACGACCTGCCTGCCCTCGTTAACGACTGTTCACAGCCAACAGCCTACATGCAGTTCTTTGGCACGAAGGAGACACTTGAACTTGGGTTTCGTACTGCCGACTCCCTACTAAGATGTTATTTTCCTGTTCTGTTATCACAATTAATGTCACTGCACATTGGGCATACCCATGCGTGCTCAGTTCTCCGAAGCAGCAGCCACTCTAAAGTACTTCTACTAATTGTCCCCATGAGAAGCTGGTTATATTGTCTCCTTTCTCGGCCTCGAAGACGGCAAAGACGTGCATCCCCATGCTTAACTCCCATGTCACGCAATCGTGTTAGTGTCAGGGATTCCTCATTCTCCACTAGCCCGGTTCGTACAGCGTTGACTATGTCTGCTTTGTCCATACTTTTTTCCTGCAATCATTAGTGCAGTGCTTGCCAGTTGGTCTGCTCGCTCATTTCCCTTCACGCCCGCATGACCCGGTGTGTAGATCCAGGTTTACGGAGGTTAAGTGCGATTTCCTGATGCTTTCTATCCATTCAGAGCGCATACTGCCTGTTGCTATCTTCTGAAGCATATTCATTGAGTCTGAGACAATTACTACCTGTGTGGCGGTTTGCTCGGATACCCATGCTAAAGCTCTAGAAGCAGCGGCTATTTCCATTGTCATGCTTGACGTGGTTGTCTGGTAAGCGCCGCTGTCCTCATGTATTGTTTTCCCCCTTTTTTTGCGCTGTGTATGCCCATGCTGACCTTGATCCGCGCTTCACAGATCCATCTGTGTAGATGATGGTATCTGACTGGGTCTGAATGCTGATCTATCAGTTCCCTTACTTCTGTGTCTACCGCCGCAGGAATTTGATCCCTGCAGTACCTTCCGAGTGTGATGACAACCTTAGAGATGCCATGCATGTCTACTGGTGTATTCGTTCCATTCTTTTCCGTGGCTGATCACGTCTAGGTCACATACCTGCTGGATTAAGTCCTCAGCCTTTGCCATCCAAGAGCGGCCCCTTTTGAGACGCGTTCCTTTTGTGTCGTGAATAGCTTTGTGTAATGGGTGGTTAACATCTGCCGATACCCTTATGTAAGCCTTGACCTGTGCCACTTTGTATCTGCTTGTCATAGTCGGCAGACCCAGGATATAACGCATGGCGTTGCAGGAGGTGTCTTTTGTGCAGCCGAGTATGAGTCGCATGGCCTCATTCTGTACTCGGTCCAGTCTTTCTAGCTGGGTTTTGCTGACAGTGAGGAGGCCGAGACCATAGTCAATGACGCTAAGCACAAGCCCTTGATAGAGAAGGAAAAGTAGACGTTGTTCAATATCAGCTGCTGCTAGCACCTTGAGTGCTGTCAAACCTTTCCTGGCTCTAAGTATGACGTTTTCTACGTGGCATTTGTATGACAAGCATCTGTCAAATGTCATGCCCAGGTATTTCATGGTGTCCGTTCTCTCGATGTCCACACCACAGATGCTTACGACTGGCGTTGGTGTACTCACGATGTGGGTATTAAGAGAGAACCATGTTAAGGAGGCTTTGGACGGGTTCACATGAGCTCTTGATTCCTGGCACCACTCACTAAGTCTGTCTAGTTCGTGTTGTAGTGTGGTTGTTATTTCCTGCCTGTTTTTACCTCGACGGTACACAAGGATATCATCTGCATACGACATTGTTCTGCCTAGGCCTACGCGTTGTGCACCAGTGACTCCTGCTGTGTACACATTGAAGAGCACAGGCGACAATGGTGATCCCTGGGGCAGACCCATTAGGACGCGTTGAGGTTTGGATGCCCATTCACCACATCGAAGCGACACTGTTCTTTCAAATAGCGCTGCTGCGATCCAGTTGACCAAATTTGTTTCTATCTGCATATCCAACAGCAGTCTGATGAGCATGTTGTATGGGACGCTGTTGTACGCATCTTCTAAGTCAATAGCGGCTGCAGCCGTTTCTATTCCCTCCTGGAAACCTTCGTATGACGTTAACCCAAATATTGGAGTCGGGTGGCCATTTCCCCGCTACACTAGGTGGCTACCGACCAGGAAGAGATACATGGTGCAATGCTGCAGTATTTGCCTACGACACATACGAAGGTTTCCAGGAGGGAATAGAAACGGCTGCAGCCGCTATTGACTTAGAAGATGCGTACAACAGCGTCCCATACAACATGCTCATCAGACTGCTGTTGGATATGCAGATAGAAACAAATTTGGTCAACTGGATCGCAGCCACACTCACTACAGTAGAACAGAGTCAGCTCTCCTATCTGCCAGCCACACACACTACAGTAGAACACAGTCAGCTCTCCTATCTGACAGCCACACTCACTACAGTAGAACACAGTCAACTCTCCTGTCAGACAGTCACACTCACTACAATAGAACACAATCAGCTCTCCTATCTGACAGCCACACTCACTACATTAGAACACAGTCAGCTCTCCTATCTGACAGCCACACTCACTACATTAGAACACAATCAGCTCTCCTATCTGACAGCCACACTCACTACATTAGAACACAGTCAGCTCTCCTATCTGACAGCCACACTCACTACAGTAGAACACAGTCAGCTCTCCTGTCTGACAGCCACACTCACTACAGTAGAACACAGTCAGCTCTCCTGTCTGACAGCCACACTCACTACCATAGAACACAGTCAGCTCTCCTGTCTGACAGTCACACTCACTACAGTAGAACAGAGTCAGCTCTCCTATCTGACAGCCACACTCACTACAGTAGAACACAGTCAACTCTCGTGTCAGACAGTCACACTCACTACAATAGAACACAATCAGCTCTCCTATCTGACAGCCACACTCACTACATTAGAACACAGTCAGCTCTCCTATCTGACAGCCACACTCACTACATTAGAACACAATCAGCTCTCCTATCTGACAGCCACACTCACTACATTAGAACACAGTCAGCTCTCCTATCTGACAGCCACACTCACTACAGTAGAACACAGTCAGCTCTCCTGTCTGACAGCCACACTCACTACAGTAGAACACAGTCAGCTCTCCTGTCTGACAGCCACACTCACTACAGTAGAACACAGTCAGCTCTCCTGTCTGACAGTCACACTCACTACAGTAGAACAGAGTCAGCTCTCCTATCTGACAGCCACACTCACTACAGTAGAACAGAGTCAGCTCTCCTATCTGCCAGCCACACTCACTACAGTAGAACAGAGTCAGCTCTCCTGTCTGACAGCCACACTCACTACAGTAGAACAGAGTTAGCTCTCCTGTCTGACAGTCACACTCACTACAGTAGAACAGAGTCAGCTCTCCTATCTGACAGCCACACTCACTACAGTAGAACACAGTGAGCTCTCCTGTCTGATAGCTACACTCACTACAGTAGAACACAATCAGCTCTGCTATCTGACAGTTTGACCAATTATTTTAAATTATTTGAAAACAGGAAAGATGTATTAAAGTTTGAAAACTGAAAGAATGTATCAAAATCTGTATCAGAACTGGAAAAACGCATCAAACATTTTGTGAGAATTGGACAAAACGTATCAAAAGTTGTGTGGGAAACGGAAAGATGTATCATAAATTGTATGAAAACTGGACAAATGTATTGAAAGAGAGACAAAGACGACGAGAGAGGACGTTTTACAGCATATTGTCGTGGATGAAAAGGTGTAGTCAATGCATCTAGTGATGAGGAAGATGAGGAGGATGTCGATGATGAGGATGAGATGATGATGACGTCATTAGCGACCAGCAGGTTACATGTTAGCTCTGTGTTCTGTCTGCGTTTATACCGCTATGAACAAATGCAACATTCAGTATTGACTAAAACGGGTCACAGAAAGTAGACACCCACGTGCAGATTGTCACATCAACGGTTTTAGACGATACCTCAACCTACTGTATTTTTAACAACACATACATAATGATAATAATAACAGAGCTAAAGGTCATAGATTGAGAAGAGGAAGAAGCTAGCTGGAGTATGTTGATGACACAATTAGACGTGGGTGCACGCTTAATAACGTTGAGCAAGGAAACGAGTGGATCAAAGTGTCTCTGCAACAAGCAGATTTGTGTAGTACACAGATCGCCTTGGACCGAGAATGTAGGCCAGGGGGCGCTGCCGAATCAGAAATTCAACAACTCATTCACGACGACTCCCGCCGAAATGATGCTATTACCAATAAAGATGGCGCTGTGTTGAGAGATGCGGACGAGGTTTATCCGGGTTCTTGGCAAAAACCACTGGACGTCACTAAATGCAACAAAGCCTGGCATGTAATATCACATAATTTAGTTTGAGTGTGAAGACAGAGGCAGTCACTGCAACATTCAGCTGGCTTCAGAACCTGATGCACAGACTTGTCGGGACTGTGACCAACTCACAGAGCTTGCTGAGAACGTTTGAGACGATATGTTCTATGCAGAGATCCTGTGACACGTTAGCATTCTTGTGATATCTTCTTCAGATGATACGCGTGTTTGGAGCATGAAAGGGCAGACAGACTGGTTGTTCCTGCACGACATGGTGGTAATCGATGCACGGCGTCCTTTGCAAATGAGTGAACAAAGCAGAGGTACAAACATATTGTGACAGTCTAAAAGGAATAGTTCACCGATGAGTGACCAGAGGTCTGTCAAACATGGAGGCAGGAGTGACCAGAGGTCTGTCAGACACTCAATGGTCATGGGAAAGACTAGACGGATATACAGTCAATTTTGCTACTGGTACCATCGAACTTGGAACTCTGCACTGGCTGCTGGAGATTGAGGCATGGCGCTTATGAGATTGTCCCGAGGACTATGGCTTTGGTTCTTAACTCAACTTGTCAACTCAACTCAGCTTAGCTCAAAACAACTTGTCAACTCAACTCAACACAACTTGTCAACTCAACGTGCCAACTTACCTCAACCTAACCTAACTCTCCTTGTAATCATAAATAAATACAACTTCTCATCTCAACTCAACTCAGCTTATCAACTCAATTCAACTTAACTCAACACAACTTGTTAGCTCAACTCAGCTCAGCTTAACTCAGCTCAGCTCAACTCAGCTCAGCTCAACTCAGCCTAGCTCACACATTGCAACAATAAATGTCAGATGAACGTGGCAGTTGTCATTAATCAAATATTGTTGTGTTCACTTTCAGAGACGAGCAGCAGGGCCGTCCCCCTGCCCGTCCTTATGTTCCTAGCCGTCCTGGCTACTAGAACTTGTGAGATGTCTTAGAGTCGGTCCTTGGAATACAACGGATTCCTTCTTTGTTTTCCAGCCTGGCAATGAACATAGTCACAAATAAATAAACCTCTGAAAATGAATTTCTGTTTACGCTTGTTTTTCTCCTGTTACCGTGTTCATGTTTGATATCTATCTGATGTCATAAAACAAATGATTGTTTACACTTGTCATTCTTCTGTTCCCGGTTAATGTTTGACGTGTGGTCGATGTCATAGAACAAATGATTGTCTGTCTACACTTGTCCTTCCTCTGTTCCCAGTTAATGTTTGACGTGTGGCTGATGTCCCAGGAAAAATGAGTAAGCTGTTGTTGTTTGTGGAGCAGTGTTGTTTAATGTTTATAGTAGATCTGTCACAGCCCAATTCTGTGTGTAAAACAAGGAACCCTAATTCAGTTCAGTTTTTGCTCCATTGTCCATAGAGCACAAAGATATAGTTACCTTTGAAAGACTATTCGTATCTAAGCGTTTCATTGTGAAAGCAACGGCAAACTACTGCAGCTATACTTGACAAGTAAGACCACCAAGACCAAGTAAACATTGAACTTGGTCTGCACTCGTGAACAGGATACACAACTAACGTTTCACACTCAACTCTGCCTGTACAGACCGTAGTCATGTTTGGATGTGGTATTCTGGCTGCTGCTAGTCTGTTTATGTTTGTCTAACACTCAACTCTGCCTGCACAGACCGTAGTCATGCTTGGCTGTGGTATTCTGGCTGCTGTCAGTCTGTTTATGTTTGTCTAACACTCAACTCTGCCTGCACAGACCGTAGTCATGCTTGGCTGTGGTATTCTGGCTGCTGTCAGTCTGTTTATGTTTGTCTAACACTCAACTCTGCCTGCACAGACCGTAGTCATGCTTGGCTGTGGTATTCTGGCTGCTGTCAGTCTGTTTATGTTTGTCTAACACTCAACTCTGCCTGCACAGACCGTAGTCATGCTTGGCTGTGGTATTCTGGCTGCTGTCAGTCTGTTTATGTTTGTCTAACACTCAACTCTGCCTGCACAGACCGTAGTCATGCTTGGCTGTGGTATTCTTTCTGCTGTCAGTCTGTTTATGTTTGTCTAACACTCAACTCTGCCTGCACAGACCGTAGTCATGCTTGGCTGTGGTATTCTTGCTGCTGTCAGTCTGTTTATGTTTGTCTAACACTCAACTCTACCTGCACAGACCGTAGTCTGCTTGGCTGTGGTATTCTGGCTGCTGCTAGTCTGTTTATGTTTGTCTAACACTCAACTCTGCCTGTACAGACCGTAGTCATGCTTGGCTGTGGTATTCTTTCTGCTGCCAGTCTGTTTATGTTTGTCTAACACTCAACTCTACCTGTACAGACCGTAGTCATGTTTGGCTGTGGTATTCTGGCTGCTGTCAGTATGTTTATGTTTGTCTAACACTCAACTCTGCCTGCACAGACCGTAGTCATGCTTGGATGTGGTATTCTTGCTGCTGCCAGTCTGTTTATGTTTGTCTAACACTCAACTCTGCCTGCACAGACCGTAGTCATGCTTGGCTGTGGTATTCTGGCTGCTGTCAGTCTGTTTATGTTTGTCTAACACTCAACTCTGCCTGCACAGACCGTAGTCATGCTTGGCTGTGGTATTCTGGCTGCTGTCAGTCTGTTTATGTTTGTCTAACACTCAACTCTGCCTGCACAGACCGTAGTCATGCTTGGCTGTGGTATTCTGGCTGCTGTCAGTCTGTTTATGTTTGTCTAACACTCAACTCTGCCTGCACAGACCGTAGTCATGCTTGGCTGTGGTATTCTTGCTGCTGTCAGTCTGTTTATGTTTGTCTAACACTCAACTCTACCTGCACAGACCGTAGTCATGCTTGGCTGTGGTATTCTGGCTGCTGCTAGTCTGTTTATGTTTGTCTAACACTCAACTCTGCCTGCACAGACCGTAGTCATGCTTGGCTGTGGTATTCTGGCTGCTGTCAGTCTGTTTATGTTTGTCTAACACTCAACTCTGCCTGCACAGACCGTAGTCATGCTTGGCTGTGGTATTCTGGCTGCTGTCAGTCTGTTTATGTTTGTCTAACACTCAACTCTGCCTGCACAGACCGTAGTCATGCTTGGCTGTGGTATTCTGGCTGCTGTCAGTCTGTTTATGTTTGTCTAACACTCAACTCTGCCTGCACAGACCGTAGTCATGCTTGGCTGTGGTATTCTGGCTGCTGTCAGTCTGTTTATGTTTGTCTAACACTCAACTCTGCCTGCACAGACCGTAGTCATGCTTGGCTGTGGTATTCTTTCTGCTGTCAGTCTGTTTATGTTTGTCTAACACTCAACTCTGCCTGCACAGACCGTAGTCATGCTTGGCTGTGGTATTCTTGCTGCTGTCAGTCTGTTTATGTTTGTCTAACACTCAACTCTACCTGCACAGACCGTAGTCATGCTTGGCTGTGGTATTCTGGCTGCTGCTAGTCTGTTTATGTTTGTCTAACACTCAACTCTGCCTGTACAGACCGTAGTCATGCTTGGCTGTGGTATTCTTTCTGCTGCCAGTCTGTTTATGTTTGTCTAACACTCAACTCTACCTGTACAGACCGTAGTCATGTTTGGCTGTGGTATTCTGGCTGCTGTCAGTATGTTTATGTTTGTCTAACACTCAACTCTGCCTGCACAGACCGTAGTCATGCTTGGATGTGGTATTCTTGCTGCTGCCAGTCTGTTTATGTTTGTCTAACACTCAACTCTGCCTGCACAGACCGTAGTCATGCTTATGTTTGTCTAACACTCAACTCTACCTGTACAGACCGTAGTCATGTTTGGCTGTGGTATTCTGGCTGCTGTCAGTATGTTTATGTTTGTCTAACACTCAACTCTGCCTGCACAGACCGTAGTCATGCTTGGATGTGGTATTCTTGCTGCTGCCAGTCTGTTTATGTTTGTCTAACACTCAACTCTGCCTGCACAGACCGTAGTCATGCTTGGCTGTGGTATTCTGGCTGCTGTCAGTCTGTTTATGTTTGTCTAACACTCAAACTCTGCCTGCACAGACCGTAGTCATGCTTGGCTGTGGTATTCTGGCTGCTGTCAGTCTGTTTATGTTTGTCTAACACTCAACTCTGCCTGCACAGACCGTAGTCATGCTTGGCTGTGGTATTCTTGCTGCTGTCAGTCTGTTTATGTTTGTCTAACACTCAACTCTACCTGCACAGACCGTAGTCATGCTTGGCTGTGGTATTCTGGCTGCTGCTAGTCTGTTTATGTTTGTCTAACACTCAACTCTGCCTGTACAGACCGTAGTCATGCTTGGCTGTGGTATTCTTTCTGCTGCCAGTCTGTTTATGTTTGTCTAACACTCAACTCTACCTGTACAGACCGTAGTCATGTTTGGCTGTGGTATTCTGGCTGCTGTCAGTATGTTTATGTTTGTCTAACACTCAACTCTGCCTGCACAGACCGTAGTCATGCTTGGATGTGGTATTCTTGCTGCTGCCAGTCTGTTTATGTTTGTCCAACACTCAACTCTGCCTGCACAGACCGTAGTCATGCTTGGATGTGGTATTCTGGCTGCTGTCAGTATGTTTATGTTTGTCTAACACTCAACTCTGCCTGCACAGACCGTAGTCATGCTTGGCTGTGGTATTCTGGCTGCTGTCAGTCTGTTTATGTTTGTCTAACGCTCAACTCTACCGGTACAGACCGTAGTGATGTTTGGCTGTGGTATTCTTTCTGCTGCCAGTCTGTTTATGTTTGTCTAACACTCAACTCTGCCTGCACAGACCGTAGTCATGCTTGGCTGTGGTATTCTTGCTGCTGCTAGTCTGTTTATGTTTGTCTAACACTCAACTCTGCCTGCACAGACCGTAGTCATGCTTGGATGTGGTATTCTTGCTGCTGCCAGTCTGTTTATGTTTGTCTAACACTCAACTCTACCGGTACAGACCGTAGTGATGTTTGGCTGTGGTATTCTTTCTGCTGCTAGTCTGTTTATGTTTGTCTAACACTCAACTCTACCTGCACAGACCGTAGTCATGTTTGGATGTGGTATTCTTGCTGCTGCCAGTCTGTTTATGTTTGTCTAACACTCAACTCTGCCTGTACAGACCGTAGTCATGCTTGGCTGTGGTATTCTGGCTGCTGCCAGTCTGTTTATGTTTGTCTAACACTCAACTCTGCCTGTACAGACCGTAGTCATGCTTGGATGTGGTATTCTGGCTGCTGTCAGTATGTTTATGTTTGTCTAACACTCAACTCTGCCGCTACAGACCGTAGTCATGTTTGCCTGCGGTATTCTGGCTGCTGTCAGTATGTTTATGTTTGTCCAATGATCAACAAAATGTCTCTTTTGGCTATTGTAACTTACCTTTGCCTTTACGACAGTCAGATTGACAAAATCAGACAGTGTAATTGATTACATCAGACAATTCGATTAATTAACCAAGTCAGTTTGATTAATTAATCAGTCACTCATTAAAACTCATCACGATCATCATGTAGCAGGTCATTTGCAGAATTTCACTTTCATCGAGATCTGCCCCCAAAACCATCTCCTGTAGCACAGCTGTCTTCTTTGTGTATGTTGACCTCACACCCAGGTTCCTCTTTCTTTGTAAACGGTCACTAAAACTATTGGGCAAAGCAGCAGAAAGGCTTCGAGCTGACTCTGAATGCAACGTAACGTCTTGAGGAGAAGGGGGAGGGGGGGAGGCCTCAAAGACTAACACCTTTCCGATGAACCAGCCGTAACCTTGTCACTCTGGTCGTGCAGACACGCATCTAGTTTGCTACCGCAGCGACAATATTACACCTATCTCACAATACCTGTTGCAAAGTCACCATATCGCCTTGTCTCCTGTCTGAGAGTCAGATTAAGTGCAGCAGAAGAAGATCGAGGCCTTCTCGAGCTTCATGAGCCAGGTCGGCTCATCCGAGATTGGAGATTGTATAATAATGGGCCGAAACAATCGTCGACGAAAGATCTTTCTACTGATGATCGGATGTCTTGAAATTACAATGTCTTTATTGTGATACCTCAGTAATGTCACGAAAAACATCAGTGATATTCTAAGTAGCTGCTGTTTTCACTTTACGGTGACATACGCTGTGTTCTTCATTTCTGTTTATTGGTAAACTGGTTCTTATATCTGTGACCGTCACATAGCTTCTAGTTATGTCTGGTACTAACGGTTTAACCGTCGACTCTAATATTCTTATAAAGTTTCTATCTAATGTGTGTCTGTTGAACACAGATATATGTATCTTGTGTGTCATCTCTGTAGTTCGATGTCGTGTTCATGTCTCCTCTCTAGTCACTGTCTTTGAGGCTCGATGCGACTGGTTCATCTCCTTCTAGTATTGAGCTGGCATCTCCGCAACTGAAGTTTCTCGTCTTCGAAGAGATATGACTGGTCCCTCTTCCTCTAAATCTCGACGACTGAAGGTTAAAGATTTTCGTCTTTGAGGGCCAATATTACTAGTTCCTCTTTTTTCTGAGTCTTTAAGGGTGAAAATATA
>CAJHNH020002367.1:1210945-1228445 GCA_905116865.2 Candidula unifasciata | reverse complement strand
TGTATGTATGTATGTATGTATGTATGTATGTATGTATGTATGTATGTATGTATGTATGTATGTATGTATGTATGTATGTATGTATGTATGTATGTATGTATGTATGTATGTATGTATGTATGTATGTATGTATGTATGTATGTATGTATGTATGTATGTATGTATGTATGTATGTATGTATGTATGTATGTATGTATGTATGTATGTATGTATGTATGTATGTATGTATGTATGTATGTATGTATGTATTATATACGTATGTATGAATGTGTATGTGTGTATGTACGCATGTATGTATGTGTGTGTATGTATATGTGTTTGTGGATATGTGTGTATGTGCATCGGGTACATACGTGTGTGTGTGTGTAAGTGAGTGAATGGGTTTGCGTGTGCATGTGGGTGTGTGTGCGCTCGCGAAAGTGTCTTTATTAATACCCATTTTAATTTTTTTTAAAGACAAGTATAAGTGTAAACATTATAAAGGAATATCACTGTTATCTACAAGCTATAAGATACTATCAGCGGTACCGCTAAACAAGCTAAAACCATACGTCGAAGACATATTGGGAGATTACCGAGCAGGTTTCCGACAGAACAGATCAACAATAGATCAGATTTTTATTTTAAGGCAATTAGCGGTGCAAAATTGGGAATATAGAAAAGATGTACATAATGTTTTTGTGGATTTTAAAAAGGCGTATGATAGTGTGCAATGAAACAGTTTATGGAATTCTATGAATTACTTTGAAACACCAAACAAGGTAATTACTATGACCAAACTATGTATGGAAGACACTTGTAATATAGTAATATATAAATTCAGAAAGTCAGACCCTTTTTAAATAAGATCTGGTTTAAAGCTCTGTCCCCACTTCTTTTCAACTTGGCCCTGGAGAAATTGTAAGGAAATAAAAACAAGAGTGTAACCACAAAAATACTTGGATAAGCTGATGACATTGATATCGTTGGAGAAAATGAACTAGAGACTGTTAAAACACTGAATGTCTTAAAAGAATCAGCTCAGAAAATGGGACTAGTTATCACTCAAAATAAGATAGAATACATGATAATAACTAGACGGGAAAGGATATCAACTCCGACCACATACAAGTCGATAATGTGAAAATCAGTTTAAAACTAAAACACATAAGTACTTGGGTACAACTTCAACTGCTCCAACAGGCTGAGAGAAGAAATGCTGTCTAGAATACCATCTGGAAATAAAGTATACTATGCCCTTCAACATCTACTAAAGTCAAAGTGTCTGTCTAGCAACATCAAGATAAAAATATATAAAACCTTGATAAGACCAGTCGATTTTTATGGCTCTGAAACGTGGGGCACAACTAAAAGAGATGAAGCCTTGTTACAGGTTTTCGAAAAAAGGGTCTTACGACGAATCTTTGGACCTATCAAAGATGCAAACAGCGGTGAATGGAGAGTGAGACGCAACAACAAAATTCATAATCTGTTTAAATCACCATTGTTCACTGGCATCATGAGAGCTAACAGACTGAAATGGTTGGGACATATTGAGAGAATGTCAGGTGACAGAGAAGTAAAAACTGTATACACCAGGAAGATGTATGGTCGTAGACCACGAGGCAGACCAAGAAGACGATGAAGAGATAATATCAAGACAGACCTACAAACACTTCGTGTCACCAACTGGAAAGTGAAGGCCAACCAGAGTGATGAATGGAGGCGGGGGATATCTGCAGCAGTGAACCTCAAGGGCTCGGAATGCTGAAGAAGAAGATTCATAATATGCATATTATTACATGAAAATAACATGCTTTATTGATAAAATACAACTGCTGTGTAAAAGATGTATGTTTGGAAGGGCCGAATATAAGACGGGCCTGCGTGCCTAATTAGTGACCCTTTAAACATAAATTTCGTTTGTTCGTATTGTCAATGTTCTTTATATGAAATCTTCTAATTGCGTCTTGATTGCATCAGATATTTCTACACCAAAATACACCAACTAAATTGACAGCTGGATTTCTAGAAGTCTTCCAGAAAGCGAGTGCGAAAAGGCTTTCTCTCTTTGATACCTCACGTCAACAAAAATTACATCAAATACTATTTATAAAACTAAGCTATTTATTTGCAAAATATATATCTGATGGTTCTAGAAAGGGAATGTCAAGGTTGTTAATCCTGGTTGAGTCTCTGTCAGTCAAACTAATACGCGGTGGATGACTTTTCATTGTTACACTACATCGTTCGCCAGCTCTCCTGTCTCATTCACTATCATACAAATGGCGTCACTTATATCCTGTGCCATCTGTGTTCTAGTCGGCCCCTGCTCCTCCTTCCTAGCATCACTTTCTGTCCATCTGTGTTTCTTCTCAGCAATCTTAGGTTCAGTAGTTTGCCATTGCATCTTTACGAACAGAGCGTCATGTCATTGTCAAAATCACTGCAAACGGTCCAGTGCAGAATTGCCTGCATTCGAACTCTGCACTTCTGTTTACATGCGGAAGTTGCAACTTCTAATCGAATGAGGGTTGCTAATCTGTATACAAAACCAGAGGAAGTGGAGATGGCGGAGAATGTGAAAAAAGATAAGGTGGAGGATTTCAAGCGCTGTGCTGCAAAGGCTAAAAGAGCAAAGTGTGAAACTTTTATGAATGATATGGGAAAGTATAAAACATTAAGGGAAATTCTGGAAACTGCAAAGGCAGATGCAAAGAAAGGATCGGCCAATGACAGTCGGAACAATTTGTAGAGACGATAGTGTGCGTGTGACAACAGACAAGGAGAAAGGGGAGGCTTTTCTCCATAGGTTTATAGCTCAGACAGATCATATTGATGTAGACATCAGGGATGCAGTTAGAAATGAGTTAGCTGGCACCTTGAAGAATATGCATTATGAAGACATCATACAAATGGAAGATACCAAGCAAATTTTGAAAAAAAAGCAAGACACTGCACCGGGGCCTGATGGTGGCAGATATGGTCACATGAAGGCTTTGAGCGATGTAGACCTGGCAGAGATGGCTGACTGTTTTAACCAGAGTATTAAGACAGCATCAGTACCGCAAGACTGGGTGCACAGCTATTTAATCCCACTACCAAAACCTTTTAAAGATCATACAAAGCTTAGTGGCTTTAGAATCATCACCTTACAAAACACATTTAGGAAGGTCTTTGAGAAGATAGTTGCTGTAAAGTTACCAGAATTTTTGGAAAGGGGAAAGCTTCTCCCAAGAGGTTTGGGAAGTTACAGGCCAGGAAAGGACACTTGGGCAAATGCGGCCACTTTTGCTTTTGACGTCTATGAAGGGTTCCAGAACAGACAGGAAACTATGGCGGTAGGATAGGCTCTCGAGGATGCTTATAACAGAGTGAGATACGAAATCCTAATGACTGCACTGAACGAACGAACGAACGAACTTTATTTTCAAAGGGTCACAAATTGGGCGCGCAGGCCCGTCTTACATTCGGCCCTTCCAGTCAACCATCTTTCGCACAGCAGTTTTGTTTTACTAATAAAGCATGTTATGATCATATGATGTTATGCATATTATGAATATTATAAAAGAACACAAAAGCATGAGTTGTAAAGTGCATGCAAAAACCCGCGCGTGCAAACATACACCCACATACACACGCTCACCCAATCACTTACACACACAAACATGCATGCATACATCACATACACACATACCTACACACATACATACAAACATGCATACACATACACACAGGTATACGTACACACAAACATACATACATAGATACAAACATACAGGCATACATACATACATTCGTACATACATAATACAGGCATACACACATACAGTCATAAATACAGTCATGCATGGAGACACACACATGCACACACGGATACTCCCACAGAGACACACACACTCAGACAAAAATACAGACACATACACAGACACTTACATATAAACACACAAAGGGAAACACACAGCACACATATTTACATTCGTGCTCACACACTGACACACACACCACACATACGCAGACACATACATATAGCCACATAGACACACACGCAGTCAAACACACATACACACAAATACAGACAAACAGGCAGACAAACACATACTGACACCCACAGAGACAAACACGCAGAAATGCATACACATACAAACACATAGAAATACACATGCAGACACATATATTCAGCACGCACAGACATATACTCTGACATGCAGACACATACAGACAACAAAGTGGCACACACAACACACACAGAGAAACACACATAGACATGCACAGACAGACAGACACATGCTGACACAGACACTCACGCAGACAAACATACAGACACCCACACACAGAGATACATACATACAGCCTCATAGACACACCTGCAGACAAAACACATAAACATACACAGGCAAACATGAAGACAAACACATACGGGGACACACACAGACACAAACGAAGATATACACACAGTCACATCAAATATGCAGACAAACACAGAGACACACACACAGACACATATTCACAGCTACATGTATCCAATCGCACACACACACACACATGCAGACACACATACACAGCAAAGAGGCACACTTAAACACACAGAAACCAGTTCACACTGAAACATACACGTGGACATACGCGCGAACACACACACATTAGCACATACACAAGGACACAGACGCATACATTCGCAGACACACACGCAGATACACAAGCAAACAAACAAAATACTCAGAGTCATATGTATACAAACACGCCTACACATACACACATATCAAGCACACACGCGTGCGCAAACATGCATATCATACACACCTTGTTTAATAATAAATTGATAATGCAATATGGGTTACATTACATTCAAGGTGGCATGTAATCGCTTGTAAGTATGAATTTAAAAAGTTTACGGTTAAAATAATAGGGACTTTTATAATTTTTCAGGTCTAGTGGAAGTTGGTTCCACAAATGAGCAGCGGAGTACGCTAAATTGTTTTATATAAATCTATTCTAGGTTTAGGTAAATGTAATAAATTTAGTCGCTTGCTATTTATAGGATTTGATTTAATTAATCGGAAAAGGTAGTTTGGAGTATTTTGAGATAAAATTTAATGAATAAATTTGGCCTTGTTAAAAATTAAACGTTTGCTAAATGGCAATAGTCTTAGATGGTTATAGAGATTATTTTTTACGATATGTTTATTATCTGAAACCAGGCGTAAAGCACGATTTTGAAGAGAACTTAGTCTTTTAACATTGGATTTGGCGCAACCATCCCAAACTGTGGAACAATAGTCGACATGTTTTTGGATGTAAGACGCGTAAAATACTTTTCTTGCATCTTCGTCTAGAAAGTGCTGAATTTTTGCAAGCTGATAAACTTTTTGTGCTATTTTCTTAGTTATCACAGAAACATGAGAATTCCAGGTTAAATGGTTGTCAATTGTAAGGCCTAAAGTTTTGTGTTCCGTTACATTAACAATAGGTAATTTATCAATGTAGAGCTCGAGTGTCGGCTTGTGCAGTACTAATGTTTGCAACTTTTGTCTGGTTGTTATAAGCATAGACTTCGTTTTATTTATGTTAATTTGCATGCGATTGCTGTTGCTCCATTTACAAAGATTGTGTACTTCTTTCTGTAAAGATCTTTCTAACTCATTACGATTCTCATTACTAGTATATATTGTACAGTCATCAGCAAATAAATCGCATGTTATACTAAGATGTAATGGAAGGTCATTAATATACGTGGAAAATATTAGTGGACCTAGAATCGACCCCTGTGGCACGCCTATATTTAAATGAGTGGATTCTGACAGGCGGTTGTTGAAGGATACTACTTGCTGTCTATCAGATAGAAATGACCGCATTATTTCGACTAAATTATCGTTAGTTTTTAATATTTTTAATTTATTAATTAGAATATCATGATCAACCATATCGAAGGCTTTCTTAAAGTCTACAAAAACTGCACCTCAAATGTTGCCTTTGTTGATGTTAAAGTGCCAGTTGTCTGTCATTTTTGTCATCGCAGTATGGCAAGAGTGCATAGGCCTGAACCCTGTTTGGCTATCAACTATCAGATTGTTGTTATTTAAATGCTGAAACGTTATTTTATGTATGTGTTTCTCTAATGGTTTGGATAGCGAGGACAGTAGAGAAATGGGTCTATAACTGCCAAGAGAACTGTGGAGAAGGAGGTCAATCCATGGCTGGTGAACTGGGTTGCAGCTGTCCTGTATTCACGTCGGGTTGCTCTCCGACTGGGCTCATGGACCTCTGAACCATGCACTTTGGCTCCAGTGCTGCCACAGGGATCCACCATCTCGCTTGTGCTCTTCAACGTGTATACGAGCAAGATTGCAAGCCTAGAAGGACCAGGAGTTGGAAGAATACTGACTTTTGCGGATGACATACTTGCATATAGGTAGGGGGGAGAGATGGAACAAACAGCTCGGGAGCTACAAGCGACAGTAGAGAAAGTGACTGAGTGGTGTACAGAAATGAGGGCTGTCGTCCACCCGGAAAAGGAGTCTGTTTTGTGGTGTTCTCTGGACAACAGAATCGTTAAAACTAATGTCCCAAGTCTCACGATAGATGGTAGAGACGTCAACAGAGAGAGCAAACTGAAGTATCTAGGAATTACATTTGACTGGAGCCTGTCATTTAAGGACCATGTGGAGAGTGTTGTGACGAGATGCCAAAAAGGACTTAGTGCACTTAAGACTATGGCTGCAATTGACATAGAGCAGAGAATGCTTTTCACACTATATTAGCACCTGATCCTGTCAGTGGTGGATTATGGCCTGGGACTGCTACCCGTCTCAAAGAGTCAGATGGACAAACTAGAGCGCATACAGAAAGCGGCTATGCGGGTCATTCTGGGTTGTACCAGAGACACCCCAGTGGTGTGTATGCGATACATCCTTAGTTTGCCGAAGGTTGCAGGTAGGCAAAAAGTGCTGAAGTCGAAGTCATATCTCGGGGTAGCTGCAGACACAGACCAACCTCTGCATGAAGCTCTGGAAGGGTCAGCGGCTGATAAGAGGGAGGTCATGGATGGCTCAGGCAGAAGACACAATCAACAGGTTTGCATCCTTGAGAACATTAGGCCAGGAGAGGAGTGGGTCAAAGTGCCACCTGAGCAGTCAGACTTGTGTAGAGTCATAATCACTCTGAGCCGGGAATGCAGAGATTGGTCAGCAGGTGCCACAGAGGTGGAAATTCAGCAATTAATTCAAGATAATGCTCGCTCAGAAGATTTGCTCATTTACACAGACGGTTCAGTGTCAAGAGGCAAAAGAAGTGCTTGGGGCTTCTTAGCGAAAGTTAATTGGTCGACGTTTGGTGCAGGAGAGACTAGCATATGATACCACAACATCCAGCTTAACAATGGAGGTGGAGGCGGTCACTGCAGCTTTCCGCTGGCTTGAGATACGACACACACAAACATCGTGATTGTAACTGATTCAGAAAGCATGCTGAGGAAGATAAGAACAGGTATGATTCGTGCAGAGTGGCATGCTTCGCTGCTGAGGACACGAGTGAGGAGTATTGTCTGGATTTTTTCACTGGGTTACGCCGGTGTGTTGGGAAATGAACAGGCGGACAGACTGGCTGGCTCTGCACAACTTGGTGGAATACTGATACATGATAGGGCAGACGTGGTTAGTGCCTTGTGGGAGAGCGTGTACAATTCGGAGGAGCAGATGGATCACCACAGTCTGGTGAGATTGATGCAGTTGGGGGTGACAAGAGGTTCTGGCAGAAGCTCGAGGCTCAGAGGAAAGGCAAGACGGACGTTTAATCAGAAAGCTACTGGCACCATTAGTATCAAAACTCTTCGCTGGCTGCTGAAGATGGGGACGGAGCGCTTATGGGAATGCCCCGAGTGCTGTAATGTCGGTTATTGAATCAAATCAAATCAAATCAATTATACAAAACCAACAAGCTATCAGTACATCGGAGTGACGTTACGGCACAAATATGCTCTAACATCAGAGTGACGTTAAGGCACAAATATGCCGTAACATCAAAGTGACGTTAAGGCACAAATATGCTGTAACATCAGAGTGACGTTAAGGCACAAATATGCTGTAACACCAGAGTGATGTTAAGGCACAAATATGCGGTAACATCAGAGTGACGTTAAGGCACAAATACGCTGTAACACCAAAGTGACGGTAAGGCACAAATAAGGTGTGTCATCAGAGTGACGTTAAGGCACAAATATGCTCATACATCAAGGTGACGTTAAGGCACAAACATTCTCATACACCATATTTACGTTAAGGCACGGACATGCTCATACCTCATAGTGACATTAAGGCACAAATATGCTCATACATCAGAGTGACGTTAAGGCACAAATATGCAAATACATCAGAGTGACGTTAAGGCACAAATATGCAAATACATCAGAGTGACGTTAAGGCACAAATATGCTCATACATCAGAGTGACGTTAAGGCAAACATATACTCGTACATCAGAGTGACGTTAAGGCCCAAATATGCAAATAGATCAGAGTGACGTTAAGGCACAAATATGCTCATACATCGGGGTGACATTAAGGCACAAATATGCTCATACATCAGAGTGACGTTAAGGCAAACATATACTCGTACATCAGAGTGACGTTAAGGCCCAAATATGCAAATAGATCAGAGTGACGTTAAGGCACAAATATGCTCATACATCAGGGTGACATTAAGGCACAAATATGCTCATACATCAGAGTGCCGTTAAGGCACAAAAATGCTCTTACATCAGAATGACGTTAAGGCACAAATATGCTCATACATCAGAATGACATTAAGGCACAAATATGTTTATACCTCAGAGTGACGGTAAGGCACAAATATGCTTATACATCAGAATGACGTTAAGGCACAAATATGTTGTAACATCAGAGTGACTTTAAGGCACAAATATGTTGTAACATCAGAGTGACGTTAAGGCACAAATATGCTGTAACATCGGAGTGACATTAGGGCAAAAATATGCTGTAACATCAGAGTGACGTTAAGGCACAATTATGCTGTAACATCAGAGTGACGTTAAGGCACAAATATGCTCATACATCAGAGTGTCATAAAGGCACAAATATGTTCATACATCAATGTGACAGTGAGATACAAATATGTTCATACATCAATGTGACAGTAAGGCAAAAATATGTTCATACATCAATGTGACAGTAAGACAGAAATATGCTCATACATCAATGTGACAGTGAGACGGAAATATGTTCATACATCAATGTGACAGTGAGACAGAAATATGTTCATACATCAATGTGACAGTAAGTCACAAATATGCTTATCCATCAATGTGACAGTAAAGCACAAATATGCTCATACATCAATGTGACAGTGAGACTCAAATATGCTCATACATCAATGTGACAGTGAGACACAAATTTGCTCATACATCATGGAAACAGTAAGGCACAAATATGCTCCTACATCAATGTGGCAGTGAGACACAAATATGTCCATACATCAATGTGACAGTGAGACACAAATATGCTCATACATCAATGTGACAGTGAGACACAAATATGTCCATACATCAATGTGACAGTGAGACACAAATAGGCTTATATATCACGGTAACAGTAAGACACAAATATGCTCATACAACAATGTGACAGTGAGACACAAATATGCTCATACATCAATGTGACAGTGAGACACAAATATGTCCATACATCACGGTAACAGTAAGACACAAATATGCTCATACAACAATGTGACAGTGAGACACAAATATGTCCATACATCAATGTGACAGTGAGACACAAATATGCTCATACATCAATGTGACATTGAGACACAAATATGTCCATACATCATAGTGACGTGAAGGCACAAATATGTCCATACATCAATATGACAGTGAGACACAAATAGGCTCATACATCACGGTAACAGTAAGACACAAATATGCTCATACAACAATGTGACAGTGAGACACAAATATGCTCATACATCAATGTGACAGTGAGACACAAATATGTCCATACATCACGGTAACAGTAAGACACAAATATGCTCATACAACAATGTGACAGTGAGACACAAATATGTCCATACATCAATGTGACAGTGAGACACAAATATGCTCATACATCAATGTGACAGTGAGACACAAATATGTCCATACATCATAGTGACGTGAAGGCACAAATATGTCCATACATCAATGTGACAGTGAGACACAAATAGGCTCTTACATCACGGTAACAGTAAGACACAAATATGCTCATACAACAATGTGACAGTGAGACACAAATATGCTCATACATCAATGTGACAGTGAGACACAAATATGCTCATACATCAATGTGACAGTGAGACACAAATATGCTCATACATCAATGTGACAGTGAGACACAAATATGTCCATACATCATAGTGACGTGAAGGCACAAATATGTCCATACAATAATGTGACAGTGAGACACAAATATGTCCATACATCATAGTGACGTGAAGGCAAAAATATGTCCATATATCAATGTGACAGTGAGACACAAATATGTCCATACATCATAGTGACGTGAAGGCACAAATATGTCCATACATCAATGTGACAGTGAGACACAAATATGCCCATACATCAATGTGACAGTGAGACACAAAAATGTCCATACATCATAGTGACGTGAAGGCACACATATGTCCATACATCAATGTGACAGTGAGACACAAATATGTCCATACATCAATGTGACAGTGAGACACAAATATTTCCATACATCAATGTGACAGTGAGACACAAAAATGTCCATACATCATAGTGACGTGAAGGCACAAATATGTTCATACATCAATGTGACAGTGAGACACAAATATGTCCATACATCAATGTGACAGTGAGACACAAAAATGTCCATACGTGAGAGTGACTGTTTTAAGTTTGTAATGATACATAAGCAGATGCTCAGGAAAGATCGGCCCAGCATATTAGGAAAAATTCCTAGAGATGACGGTATGCTCTTAACTACAGGCAAAGAGAAGGGGAGGCTTTGTTGAAGAGGTTCATTCCCCAGACAACAATTGTGGAGATAACAGAAATAGAGTTAGGGAAGATCTGGCAGTCATCGTAAAGATCAAACATTACGAAGACATCATACAGGTGGAAGATTAAAACTTGTTCTGAAAAGGGAGAAAGACACTGCCCCCGGGCCCGACTTGGTTAGATATTCCTACATGAAAGATATGAATGATGCATACCATACCTGGTGGAAACTGCTTATTTCAACCAGAGCATTAAGACAGCTTCAGTCCCAGAAGTTGGATGCACAGCTACCTGATTACACTTTCTAAGACTGGCAAGAATCATTCAAAACTCATCGGATTTAGAATCATAACCCTACAAAACACGTAAGTTAAAGTGGTGGAGAAGATAGTGGCAGGTAAGATACGAGAATTTTGAAACTGAGAAATTTCCTTCCACGAGGATTGGGAAGTTACCGGCAGGGGAATGACACGTGGTCAAATGCAGCCACTTTTGCCTTTAAATCCTTCAAAGATTTCTAGAACACACAGGAAACAGAGATCCTGAGCTTTGCAGAAGCTAGGATGAAAGAAGTAGCAGAAAAGGCTGCTAGAGAGGCAGACAAAAGAAAAAGCTGATAGAGATGAGAAAGCTGCAGAGAGAGCTCATCAAACGGAAAAGGCGGAGTTAGCCAATAAAGAGAAAGAGAAAGAATTAGCAAGGTTAGAAGCGCTAAATAAAGACAAGGGTTCGAACCACTTGAGTGAAGATATGGGAAAGTACAAACTAGGGCTGTACCAAATATTCGCTTCGTATTCGCTTCGGGGCCGAATAGTGGACCTAATAATTATTCTGTATTTGGCCGAATAGTTGTGGTCGGGCCGAATACGAATAGTGGTTACCTTAATCCCGTTTCTGCGTACACTGTCATAGACTGAAATAACTCTCTCATTAACACAATAGTTACTGTTGCCTAAGTCTGTCGTAGTGGGGAAAACTGCGACTTGGTTGCGTGTTACAAACTGCATAAAATGCTAACCGCAGTGTGTGTGTGTGAGTGTGTGTCTGAGAGTGAGAGAGAGAGAGAGAGAGAAAGAGATAGAGAGGGGGAGGGAGAGAGAGAGAGAGAGAGAGAGAGAGAGAGAGAGAGAGAGGGGGGAGAGAGAGAGAGAATTCTTCGCCTAAATCAAATTTAAAGATATTGCTAACGAGAATATAATAGCGCTTTTAAATTACATCGAACCAACGGTCGAGCGAACGATGGTTTTGAAAGAGGCGGGAGCCCGAAGACAACTAATCACAGACATCAGAAAAAGGCAGTCGTCATTTTTATGCCATGTTAAAAGAAGAGGGAAAATGGAACATTTGGTGACCACTGGAAAGATTTGTGGAAGGAGGGATAGAAGAAGACAACGAGAGAAGATTCTTGAGTCTTTTTGCATGGCATGGAGGGTGTCGGCACACGAACTGATACATGCTGCAGGAGATAGCAGATTCTGGCATGATCGCCCACGCCAGTCGGCAAGGCACCTGATGATGATGATGATACACTATTCGTATTCGTATTCAGCCGAATAGTTGATCCAGCTATTCGTATTCGGTCGAATAGTGAAAATCACTATTCGGTACAGCCCTAGTATAAACCCAAATTACCCTTTTTAAAACCAAAGGATGAATTAAATTCTTTCATTGAAAGATTCGAGGAAGCTTATAGATGGGCAAGTATTCCTGAACCACAGTGGGTCTCACGCCTGCGTCATTTCTTAACAGGAAAGACGTTAGTTACGTTTAGCAACCTGCCAACAGAAGAAATAAGTTGGCGCTACAGTGCGTCAGAAGTTGCTAGCCTCTAAGCAACTAACTGAGGAAGGACGTCGCCTAGGACGGTGCTTCTGGGCCCTGCCTCCGTGTGATGCTCGCCTGGGCCCTGTCTCCGTGTGATGCTCGCTTGGGCCCTGTCTCCGTGTGATGCTCGCCTGGGCCCTGTCTCCGTGTGATGCTCGCTTGGGCCCTGTCTCCGTGTGATCCTCGCCTGGGCCCTGTCTCCGTGTGATGCTCGCTTGGGCCCTGTCTCCGTGTGATGCTCGCCTGGGCCCTGTCTCCGTGTGATGCTCGCTTGGGCCCTGTCTCCGTGTGATGCTCGCCTGGGCCCTGTCTCCGTGTGATGCTCGCGTAGGACGGTACTTCTGGGCCCTGTCTCCGTGTGATGCTCGCGTAGGACGGTACTTCTGGGCCCTGTCTCCGTGTGATGCTCGCCTAGGACGGTACTTCTGGGCCCTGTCTCCGTGTGATGCTCGCCCAGGACGGTACTCCTGGGCCCTGTCTCCGTGTGATGCTCGCCCAGGACGGTACTTCTGGGCCCTGTCTCCGTGTGATGCTCGCCCAGGACGGTACTTCTGGGACCTGTCCACTGGTGCTCCTCGCCAGCATAGTGCCACTTTATGTCACAGGGTATTAATCGCTCGGTGTGATGTCCTGGTTTAAAAATCACAAGTTAGGGTGATCCAGTGTTTCTGTCGGAGACAAATTAAATAGCCTAATCAGTGCAGGACGTAGAGACAGTTGTGAATCCTTGGCCTGCCTGTCTACACTACCCTGTTCTTTTGTGGACATAATGACTTTAAGTGCACTGTGCTAATTTTCTCCTTATAGTCCTCGTAATTTTTGGATAAAGAAAAGAAATTCATATTTCTTGACGACTCGTTGACTTTAACAAACTCTGTTAGTTAGTTAGTTAGTTAGTTAGTTAGTTAGTTAGTTAGTTAGTTAGTTAGTTAGTTAGTTAGTTAGTTAGTTAGTTAGTTAGTTAGTTAGTTAGTTAGTTAGTTAGTCAGTCAGTCAGTCAGTCAGTCAGTCAGTCAGTCAGTTAGTTAGTTAGTTAGTTAGTTAGTTAGTTAGTTAGTTAGTTAGTTAGTTAGTTAGTTAGTTAGTTAGTTAGTTAGTTAGTTAGTTAGTTAGTTAGTTAGTTAGTTAGTTAGTTAGTTAGTTAGTTAGTTAGTTAGTTAGTTAGTTAGTTAGTTAGTTAGTTAGTTAGTTAGTTAGTTAGTTAGTTAGTTAGTTAGTTAGTTAGTTAGTTAGTTAGTTAGTTGGGTTATCATCATTGCACTCCGGACATGTCCATAGGTGCTCAGATCCTCCCCTCAGTATGAACCCCAACGTCCGATGGCTAATAATACCAGTTCTAAATTCATTAACAAGTCTTCTGACGTGTCCGGTGTGCGTCTCGTTTTTTGCTGTGCCGATCTTAATTCCCAAGTCTGCCATTCTGGCGAGTGATGTGGATTCACTGCCACCAAAGTCCTCTATCCTTCCCATTGAGGGCATTGATAATATCAGCATGATCCATAGGCCGGCTGTCGGTAGTGATAGCGGATCCAGCCAACCTGTCAGCTCTTTCATTTCCATCGACGCCTGCGTTTCCCTAAGCAAAACTAAAGGTGACTCCACGAACAGTGGACTTCTGTAATGATTCAAGCCATTGTCTTCGCACTGAACCTGCCTGAACCCTCCGGATCATACTCATTGAATCACTGAGTATACATGTGCGGGTGTATTTTTGTGTTTCAAGCCAGGCAAACGCTTGCGTCACTGCCATCACCTCCTTCGTCATGCTGCTGGTTGTCATGGAGAAGGCCTTGTTGGCTTCTTTGACTATTCTGCCCGCTGAGCGTGCTGTGAATGCCCATGCGCTTCTTCTTTGGCGTATAACGGATCCGTCTGTAAAGATTAGTGCATCTGCTTCGTCTGAATTTTCACCGATGAGAGCGTTGACCTCTGCATTAACAGCAACAGGATTCTCTTCTCTACATCGCCTGTTGAGTGTGATAATACAGGAAAATGTACAAATTTTCAAGTCGTTCAATCTGAGTAGCACTGACAGTGAGGATGGCCAGAGCGTATTCAATGTGGGAAAGGACCAGACCGTAGAATAAAAGTATTAGTAGTCTTTGCTCGATTTTGGAAGCAGCCATAATCCTCATTGCAGATAGACCTTTGCGTGCTTTTGTTATCACATGGTCAAGGTGTTCCCTGAATGACAAGCTGCGATCGAACCTCACCCAGAGAAACGTCATAACAAACTCTGTATTGTTACCTACAGAAATTGTCGCTGTGAAAAAGATTGACTAAACATAAACGTGTCATTGGTTTCTGACTTAAGTGACTCGGGAACTATCTTGAGCTGAATTGACATCAGTAAGTGATATTTTCCTATATAAGTTACTCTTTTGTAGCCATTATGATGTTGTTGATTTAGTAGGGTTGTCTAGCTGATATATATTTCTTTAAAGTATACTCATTATTGTAGTCATGCAAATCTGCACCTTTCTGTCGTTTCGACCATCTCTGACACAGGTGATCCTCCATGATATCAGACTGTCCAACATTCTCTCTCTCTCTCTCTCTCTCTCTCTCTCTCTCTCTCTCTCTCTCTCTCTCTCTCTCTATGTCTTTTTCTGGCTGTCTTACCCGTCAGCTTGCTTCTTGGCATGATCTACGCCAGTTTAATCTTTTTAATTACCAGAGAATTTAGATTGTCTCTTTCTGGTATAGGCAGTCAGTTATCTACATGAATTAGTTTCTTTCAAGACATCTTCATTACTCTTTTGATCTGTCCAGCGTAATTTTATCACTCGCCTATAAAAGTACATCACTGCAGATGCTACACAGATGCTTCACTAGTCTGCCTACTGTCCACGATTCATCTCCGTATCTCACGGTATGATTTATATAGTTCAAGAATGATTTTTCTCAAATGACCAAGAAAGATTGCCTAGAGTATTCTACATTAAAATTTTACCTTTGCGCTATTCTACATTTAACTTCTTTAATACATCTTCCATATGATATAATCAGGATTCCCAATTATTTAAACACATCAACATGATTGAGGCTTTTCCAAGTTATTGTATTTTTGAAGAGTCTAGTTGTTTTGACTTCCTGTTATGTTAAATCCTCTATTTCTTATAGTCGTGGATCATTTACAGCGATTAAAACTATACTGTCAAAATATGGCGGGTTGTTACCCACATTCCTGGCATACTATGATGGCATATATTTACTGGCCCATAGACTTGGTATAGTCCAAGAGAGCACAAGTTTTCATAGGTAATCTACCTTCTCTGACTAATAAAATACAATCACTGTCACAACCCTGTGAGTAAAGTCAGTGGCGGAATGTACCACACCGTAAGGTGTGCGTGTTAACGTGACACCCCAGGGTTGACAGTGTCAAGTCCGTTCATTGCACAGCGAAACCAGCGCTACGTACTGGGAACGACAAATCCGCACACGATTACCGCTTTGTCAAAGCTCGTTCGGCGTCGGTCAGGGAGAGAGGTTTAGCAAGCAGTGATAGGTGAGTTAGGATATTTATGTTAGTGACATAGTTTATGTACAGTGTTCTGTTAGAGGATCAACTGTTCTGTGAGAGAATGTCTAACCTTGGCACTATGTGCTAGACAGAGGCTGTGACAGTTTGGTGGTCAGTGTGTCAATAGGTAAGAGCGTATCTCGCCGTCTGTGGTTTGTACACCAGCTTGCTGTGGTACGTACTGGGAACGAGACGACTGTAAAGCTCGTGTGGCCAGAGGGTCCAAGCAATAGGTGGCCACACAGCGGGAAGTCAACTGTCTATTGTATTACCTGTACTTACAATAAAGATTGTCGTGTGTGCTCTGTGTGCGTTCGGGTTCAGTGTGTGTAAAAGGTTAGTCTGTCTGTCATAGGCCCAGTTACGAGCCACAGACCAGCAAGGTCACCCAGAGGTCTGTGACAATCACAATAACTGCTAACTAATTGTTTCCAGCGTTAGATTATATTATAAGCTATATTGTTGTGGGTAAGTTTTTTTCTAATATATTCCACAGCCATTGGAACCACCTATTCAGGCTTTCGGATGCCATGAATGTTCAAAACTTCCACGTGGTCTCCTAATTTAAACAGACACGTGAAGAAAGTACCCAAGAAAACACTATACTTATGTGCCTTATGCAGAAGTACCTATAGACGACTGGACAACTTGCAGAGGCATCACAATAAGCTGCACCAACCAACAGTAGCTCCATTACAGAACATGGCTGTTTTCAAAACACACCAACCATAGCATCTTCTCAGCAGCCTACAACACCAGTCACAAACAGGCTATCACAGTCACCTCCAGCATTACCAGCCATGACAGTTCCTTCAGTGTCAGCAGAAGCACCTTTACTACCTATGACAGCTCAGCCGTTAGCCATACGACCTCCTATGATAGTTCAATCAGCCACATTACCACCCACAACAAGCCCAACATTATAAAGATAGGGTCTCCCAAAAAAAGCACCCTCCACCTCTTCCAGCAAAGCTAAAAAAACGCAAATCAACAGGCAAGGAGACCTAGTCCCTAAACAGTCTACCTGTCGAAATCCATAAGAAGCAACGATACTTCAGGACCCTGATACCACCAGTCAGAATCAAGCTGTCAGTCTTCGCCAGCATTACCGTCTATGACAGTTCCATCAGTGTCATCAGAAGCAGCATTACCACCAACGACA